>RCUC01127131.1:0-12522 GCA_003697995.1 Taxidea taxus jeffersonii | reverse complement strand
CACAGGCAGACAGTGGCAGGCAGAGGCAGAGGGAGAAGCAGGCTCACAGCTGAGCAAGGAGCCCGATGCGGGACTCGATCCCAGGATGCTGGGATCATGACCTGAGCTGAATGCAGCCACCCAACCAACCGAGCCACCCAGGCGTCCCAATCTAAAGATTTTAAAGAGGGGCTTTAGCTGACAGCTATGGGCAGCCATTGCCTCTCTTCTTACTGCCTGGAAGTGAGTTCAGAGGGGAGGGAAAGAAGGGATCAGAGGGGAGGGAAAGAAGGGATCAGAGTCCTCATCCCCCGTGTGGTTTAGGGACTATAAAGCCACCCCCCCTCCCAGGATCCAGGTAACATCATCATGAGATAGCTTCTCTTTGTGAGCCTTTACAGAGTGAGGCACCTATGTGAGAGGGAAAGGGAACACTGGCAACTAGAGGCAGGGCTGACAGAGGCAGCAGTCAGATAACTTGAGCTGTGGCCAGTTGTCATCAGCTGTGAAGGCAAGGATGAGGTGAGGGGCTTCCTGGGGAAAGAACCAGGATGGAGCCAGCCAGCAACACTGCAGCCAGAGACAGGAGCAGGAGACAGAGTGCATGGGGGTGGAGAATCCTGATAAAGTGTAATGAGTTCTTATTCTTGCCTAAGGTCTCCATGATGAAATAGTCTCCTATTTGCTGGTACATGGTACTCCTTTCATTAGAACCTTTAAACTATGCAGTATGTGCATTTTAAATTCAATTATCTATTGTTATCTTTTTTACAATTAAGTTTTTTTAATTATTATTTTTATTTAAACATATAATGTAACCCCCCCAACTACCCTCCCCTCCACCCCCCTCAGTTTGTTTTATGACATTAACAGTCTCTTTTGGTTTGTCTCCCTCCTGATCCCATTTTGTTTCATTTATTCTTTTCCTACGTCCTTAACCCCCACCCCCATTGCATCACCACTTCCTCATATCAGGGAGATCATATGATAGTTGTCTTTCTCCGATTGACTTGTTTCACTAAGCATAATACCCTCTAGTTCCATCCATGTCGTTGCAAATGCTAAGATTTCATTTCTTTTGATGGCTGCATAGTATTCCATTGTATATATATACCACTTCTTTATCTATTCATCTGTTGATGGACATTTAGGTTCCTTTCATAACTTGGCTATTGTAGACATTGCTGCTATAAACATTCGGGTACACGTGCCCCTTCGGATCACTATGTTTGAATCTTTAGGGTAAATACCCAGTAGTGCAATTGCTGGGTCATAAAGTAGCTCTATTTTCAATTTTTTGAGGAACCTCCATACTGTTTTCCAGAGTGGTTGCACCAGCTTGCATTCCCACCAACAGTGTAGGAGGGTTCCCCTTTCTCCACATCCTCGCCAGCATCTGTCATTTCCTGACTTGTTCATTTTAGCCATTCTGACTGGTGTGAGGTGGTATCTCATTGTGGTTTTGATTTGTATTTCCCTGATGCCCAGTGATGTGGAGCACTTTTTCATGTGTCTGTTGGCCATCGGGATGTCTTCCTTGCAGAAATGTCTGTTCATGTCCTCTGCCCATTTCTTGATTGGATTATTTGTTCTTTGGGTGTTGAGTTTGCTAAGCTCTTTGTAGATTTTGGATACTAGCCCTTTATCTGATAAGTCGTTTGCAAATATCTTCTCCCACTCTGTCAGTTGTCTTTTGGTTTTGTTGACTGTTTCCTTTGCTGTGCAAAAGCTTTTGATCTTGATGAAGTCCCAATAGTTCATTTTTGCCCTTGCTTCCCTTGCCTTTGGCGTTGTTCCTAGGAAGATGTTGCTACAGTTGAGGTTGAAGAAGTTGCTGCCTGTGTTTTCCTCAAGGATATTGATGGATTCCTTTCTCACACTGAAGTCCTTCATCCATTTTGAGTCTATTTTCGTGTGTGGTGTAAGGAAGTGGTCCAATTCCATTTTTCTGCATGTGGCTGTCCAATTTTCCCAACACCATTTGTTGAAGAGGCTCTCTTTCTTCCATTGGATATTCTTTCCTGCTTTGTTGGAGATTAGTTGACCATAGAGTTGAGGGTCTATTTCTGGGCTCTCTATTCTGTTCCATTGATCTATGTATCTGTTTTTGTTCTAGTACCATACTATCTTGATGATGACAGCTTTGTAATAGAGCTTGAAGTCTAGAATTGTGATGCCACCAACTTTGGCTTTCTTTTTCAATATTCCTTTGGCTATTCTAGGTCTTTTCTGGTTCCAGATAAATTTTAGGATTATTTGTTCCATTTCTTTGAAAAAATTGGATGGGATTTTGATAGGCATTGCATTAAATGTGTAGATAGCTTTAGGTAGCATAGACATTTTCACAATATTTATTCTTCCAATCCATGAGCATGGAACATTTTTCCATTTCTTTGTGTCTTCCTCAATTTCTTTCATGAGTACTTTATAGTTCTCTGAGAATAGATTCTTTGCCTCTTTGGTGAGGTTTATTCCTAGGTATCTTATGGTTTTGGGTGTAATTGTAAATGGGATTGACTCCTTAATTTCTCTTTCTTCTGTCTTGTTGTTGGTGTAAAGAAATGCAACTGATTTCTGTGCATGGATTTTATATCCTGACACTTTACTGAATTCCTGTACAAGCTCTAGCAGTTTTGGAGTGGAGCCTTTTGGGTTTTCCACATATAGTATCATATCATCTGCAAAGAGTGATAGTTTGACTTCTTCTTTGCCGATTTGGATGCCTTTAATTTCTTTTTGTTGTCTGATTGCTGAGGCTAGGACTTCTAGTACTATGTTGAGTAGCAGTGGTGATAGCGGACATCCCTGCCGTTACCCTGACCTTAACGGAAAAGCTCTCAGTTTTTCTCCATTGAGAATGATACTTGTGGTGGGTTTTTCATAGATGGCTTTGATAATATTGAGGTATGTGCCCTCTATCTCTACACTTTGAAGAGTTTTGATTAGGAAGGGATGCTGTACTTTGTCAAATGCTTTTTCAGCATCTATGGAGAGTATCATATGGTTCTTGTTCTTTCTTTAGTTAATGTATTGTATCACATTGATTGATTTGTGGATGTTGAACCAACCTTGCTGCCCTGGAATAAATCCCACTTGGTCGTGGTGAATAATCCTCTTAATGTACTGTTGGATCCTATTGGCTAGTATTTTGGTGAGAATTTTTGCATCTGTGTTCATCAAGGATATTGGTCTGTAATTCTCTTTTTTGATGGGATCCTTGTCTGGTTTGGGGATCAAGGTGATGCTGGCCTCATAAAATGAGTTTGGAAGTTTTCCTTCCATTTCTATTTTTTGGAACAGTTTCAGGAGAATAGGAATTAATTATTCTTTAAGTGTTTGGTAGAATTCCCCTGGGAAGCCATCTAGCCCTGGGCTTTTGTTTGTTTGGAGATTTTTGATGACTGTTTCAATCTCCTTACTGGTTATGGGCCTATTCAGGTTTTCTATTTCTTCCTGGTTCAGTTTTGGCAGTTTATATATCTCTAGGAAGCATCCATTTCTTTCAGATTGTCAAATTTGTTGGCATAGAGTTGCTCATAATATGTTCTTATGATTGTTTGTATTTCTTTGGTGTTGGTTGTGATCTCTCCTCTTTCATTCATGATTTTATTTATTTGGGTCCTTTCCCTTTTCTTTTTGATAAGTCTGGCCAGGGGTTTACCAATCTTATTGATTCTTTCAAAGAACCAGCTCCTAGTTTCGTTGATTTGTTCTATTGTTTTTTTTGGTTTCTATTTCATTGATTTCTGCTTTGATCTTTATTATTTCTCTTCTCCTGCTGGGTTTATGATTTCTTTGTTCTTCTTTCTCGAGCTCCTTTAGGTGTAGGGTTAGGTTGTGTATTTGAGACCTTTCCTGTTTCTTGAGAAAGGCTTGTATTGCTATATATTTTCCTCTCAGGACTGCCTTTGCTGTGTCCCACAGATTTTGGACCATTATGTTTTCATTATCATTTGTTTCCATGATTTTTTTCAATTCTTCTTTAATTTCCTGGTTAACACATTCATTCTTTAGAAGGATGCTGTTGAGTCTCCATGTATTTGTGCTCTTTCCAAATTTCCTCTTGTGATTGAGTTCTAGCTTCAGAGCACTGTGGTCTGAAAATATGCAGGGAATGATCCCAATATTTTGATACTGGTTGAGACCTGATTTATGACCCAGGATGTGATCTATTCTGGAGAATGTTCCATGGGCACTAGAGAAGAATGTGTATTTTGTTGCTTTGGGGTGGAATGTTCTGAGTATATCTGTGATGTCCATCTGGTCCAGTGTGTCATTTAAGACCTTTATTTCCGTGTTGATATTTTGCTCGGATGATCTGTCCATTATAGTGAGGGGCGTGTTAGAGTCCTCTACTATTATTGTATTCTTGTCAGTGTTTCTTTGATTTTGTTATTAATTGGTTTATATAGTTGGCTGCTCCCATGTTAGGGGCATGGATACTTAAGATTGTTAGATCTTCTTGTTGGACAGACCCTTTGAGTATGATATAGTGTCCTTCCTCATCTCTTATTACAGTCTTTGGCTTAAAATCTAATTGATCTGATATAAGGATTGCCACCCCAGCTTTCTTCTGATGTCCATTAGCATGGTAAATTGTTTTCCACCCCCTCACTTTCAATCTGGAGGTGTCTTCAAGTCTAAAATGAGTTTCTTGTAGGCAGCATATTGATAGGTTTTGTTTTTTTTATCCATTCTGAAATCCTGTGTCTTTTGATTGGGGCATTTATCCCATTTACATTCAGAGTAACTATTGAGAGATATGAATTTAGTGCCATTGTATTGCCTGTAAGGTGATTGTTACTGTATATTGTCTCTGTTCCTTTCTGATAATACTTTTAGGGTCTCTCTTTGCTTAGAGGACCCCTTTCAACATTTCCTGTAGAGCTGGTTTGATGTTTACAAAGTCTTTCAGTTTTTGTTTGTCCTGGAAGCTTTTTATCTCTCCTTCTATTTTCAATGATAACCTAGCTGGATAAAGTATTCTTGGCTGCATGTTTTTCTCATATAGTGCTCTGAATATATCATGCCAGTTCTTTCTGGCCTGCCAGGTCCCTGTGGATAAATCTGCTGCCAATCTAATATTTTTTACCATTGTATGTTACAGACTTCTTGTCCCAGGCTGCTTTCAGGATTTTCTTCTTGTCGCTAAGACTTGTAAATTTTACTATTAGATGACAGGGTGTGGACCTATTCCCATTGATTTTGTGGGGGATTCTCTGCACCTCCTGGATTTTGATGCTTCTTCCCTTTGCTGTATTAGGGAAATTCTCTACAATAATTCTCTCCAATATACCTTCTGCTTCTCTCTCTTTCTTCTTCTTCTGGAATCCCAATTATTCCAATGTTGTTTCATCTTATGGTATCACTTATCTCTCGTATTCTCCCCTCGTGGTCCAGTAGTTGTTTGTCTCTCTTTTGCTCAGCTTCTTTATTCTCTGTCACTTGGTCTTCTATATCACTAACTCTTCCTTCTGCCTCATTTATCCTAGCAGTAAGAGCCTCCATTTTTTATTGTACTTCATTAATAGCTTTTTTTATTTCAACTTGGTTAGATGTTAGTTCTTTTATTTCTCCAGAAAGGGCTTTTATTTCTCCAGACATGGTTTCCCTAATATCTTCCATGCCTTTTTCGAGCCCGGCTAGAACCTTGAGAATCATCATCCTGAATTCCAGATCTGACGTATTACCAATGTCTGTATTGATTAGGTCCCTAGCCTTTGTTACTCCCTCCTGTTTTTTATTTTTTGTGGTGAGTTTTTTTGCCTTGTCATTTTGTCCAGATAAGAATATATGAAGGAGTAAATGTAATACTAAAAGGGTGTCAAAGACCCCAGGAAGATGTGCTTTAACCAAATCAGAAGAGACCCCAAATCGTGGGGGGGGGGAGAGAAAGGGGGTAAAAAGAAGTTCAGAAAAGAGAAAAAAAATTTAAAAAAGAGAACCCAAATAAAGAAAAAAAAATTAAAAAAGGAAAAATATATATATTAGACTGGTGACTAGAACAGGGTCACCCACTTAATTTTGGGAGTATTTTGGTCTCTTAGAAGAAACTATCTCCCAAAATTTTAAAGAATGAAAAACACATATAAGGGTAAACACAATGAAGGGATGAAATATGAGTATAAAGATGAAAAAAAATTTTTTTTCTAACAAAGGAGTTGATAAGGTAAGTTGGTAGGGAGAATTAAAAAAAAAAGAAAAGAAAGTGGAGAGCACTTGCTTGGGCTGGAGACTAGATCAAGCCCAGTAATAGATTTGGGGTGTATTTTGATCTATTAGAAGAAGCAGCACCCAAATTTTTTAGAAGAAAAAAAAACCCTATGTGTATACAAAGAATAAGGTTAGATACAGTGAGGGATAAAATATGACTATAATAATAAAGGTTCAAAAAAGATTTTTTAAAGAAAGTTATTAAGATAAACTAGTTAAACAATGTTAAAGGAGGAAAGGGTAAAAGTTAAAAAAAATTAGCAGAAGAGAAAAAAATATTTAAAAAGTTAACTAACTTTGCAAGACTTAAGATTCATGGGGAGAAAGCCAAGAATTCCATGCTTTGCTTTCTCCTCCTCTGGAATTCCGCTGTTTTCCTTGTTAAGTGAACTTGTGGTCTTGGCTGGATTTCTTGTTGATCTTCTGGGGGAGGGGCCTGTGGTAGTGATTTTTTAGTGTCTCCGCCCCAGGCAGAATTGCACTGCCCTTACCAGGGCCGGGCTAAGTAATCCTCTCAGGTTCGCTTTCGGGAGCTTTTGTTCCCTGAACGCTTTCCTTAGAGTTCTGGAGGATGGGAATGAAAATGGCGGCCTCCCAATCTCCAGCTCAGAGGAGCCGAGAGTTCGGGGCCCCAGTCTTCAGTATGCCTTCAGAGAAAAGTGCTTAATCACTCCCATCTCCCCAGCCTCCAGCCGCGCTTGGAGAAAATCACGTGCAATCACTCCCATCTCAGTGGCGTCTGGCTGCACTCCAAGGTCACCCAGCCTATGACCAAGCGTCTCTGTCTCTGGCACAGAGTCTCACCTGGAGTCTCCAAACCCCGCAGATCCCTGGGCTCTCTCAGGTCGGAGTCTCCCTGGATCTTGTGGGGACGCCACGCACAGAGCACCTCCCCGTGTCACAGATTATGGTTCTAGGTAACCCTGAGTTGAGAGTTCACTCCTCGGCTCTCTCTCCGCAGCTGGCTTCCCCACTCTAATACCTGTGAGCTCTGCGACACTCAGACACCCTCGATCCTTCTGTGACCCCGTGGGACCTGCGTCCACGCTGTCCCCGCAAGGTCTTCACCCCAGTTTAGCCTCTGGAGTGATGTCCCTCTGTGGTGCAGTCTTTTAAAAGTCCTGATTTTGTGCTGCATTGCTCCGCCACTTGCCGGGAGCCAGCCCATCCCCCCGTGGTCTATCTTCCCGTCACTTTGGATTCACTTCTCCGCTGGTCCTACCTTTCAGAAAGTGGTTGATATTCTGTTTCTAGAATTGTTGCTCTTCTTCTCTTCGATCTCCTTTTGGATTCGGAGGTGTTCGGAATGGTTTGATAGGCTATCTAGCTGATCTCCTGCTGCCTGATGTCATCTCAGCCTGCTACTTCTCTGCCATCTTCTACAATTAAGTTTTAAAAGGAAATTTAAAATAAAAAAGTCCTTCTAAAACTAATATTGCACTATATGTTAACTATGTGGAATTTAAAAACTTGGAAAAAAAAAGAATTTTTTTAAAGATTTTATTTTTTAATTTGACAGAGAGCATAAACAGGAGGAGTGGCAGGCAGAAGGAGAGGGAGAAACAGTCTCCCCCACTGAAGTCCTTGGGATCATGATCTGACCCAAAAGCAGTTGGCTTGACCAACTGAGCTACCCAGGCACCCCAGTCCCTATGTTGTTTTTATGTTGTTTTGTTTTAAGCTGCCCTGGGTGACTTCCCTCTGCTCTCCCTCCTGCTCTGCTGTCTACCCTCCATTTCTTCCTCCTTCTCCCCTCCTATTATCTCTCCCTCCTCTCCTCTTTTTCCTCTCCATCATCCTCCTCATGCCCACTTGAGTGTTTCTGGAGCACTGGTCTTCAGCCTTATGCTGCTAGCCCCATCTGAAACAGCTTGAAGTCCGGGGCATGTGCTCGGCCAGACAAAAAAGGGATATTTTGTTTCTGTATGCCATCAGTCCTACATGTCCATCCTCCAGACTTCATGGCAGATATGGCTTGGGGCAATGCTTAGGACAGAATTGAGGCATTTGAGGGTTTCTTGGCCATAGTGTCACCATATCCACGATGACTAAAGAGTTAGGACAACAGAGAACCATGAAGGATAGTGGATTATAGGATTCCTGATGGCATGTTCCCAAGAAAGTCTTGTCCTTTCTCCTCTGTGGCCCCTCATGGGCCCCCACCTTGTCACAGATGCTTCACTAGGAATTTGCCATCTAAATGTCTAGATGACAAAGGTGAAGCTTCTGGAAAGACAAAAGATGCCTCCACTCCAAGGCTACCTTTGTGTCTAGGCTCCCCATGATTGACCCAAGAGTCCTAACCTTTCAGGGATGTTTGTGCCTTGCCCAACAGCCAGAAACATAGCTAACCATCCAGGTGTGAGGGTGTGTATAGCCCCGCAGAGCCAGGAGGCTACTGCTAAGCACAGGAAGAGAAGGAGGTGAAAGGGAGGTGAATGGCTCAGTTTCCCCTTTCTTCAGTAGCACATTCTGTCATGTTGGAGACCATCTACTAAGGACAAAGCTGGGATGGACATATGCCAGCCACTGTAACATGTGTTAAAAGGAAGTTTGAGGACCCAGATGGTCAGGCAGCTTGCAGGTCTTGTTGAGTCACCCTGAGAAAGGTCTCCAGGCAGCAGGTTCCTGGGGAACCATACTGTGGGCTACTTGAAACACAAAGCAAAACAAACAATTCCTCAAGCAGGATTATGCCTGTGTGGCTCAACTGTCATGCCTTTCAATGCCTTCAAAGTCCCAATAAGAAGGAAGACTTATTAACTGTGCAGACCTAGTTTTGAGTGTCAGAAACAGAAGTGGAAATGACTTTACACTGTCCTTTGCCTGGACATCACCTGCTGAGGCAAATCTGAGCAAAGTATTGTCACAGCCAGCGATTATTCCTTCCTCTTCTTTGTAGGCCCTATGTTAATGCTTTGTTCCTAACAAAGCTCTCTCATTTGGCTTCCAGAAGAGAAATTGTTGGCTAACTTTGAACTGGGAGAGGTCCAACAAATGCAGGGGCAGTTTTGGAGGAGATGGGATAGACACAATACCAATGGAGAATACCTGGGTTGTTCTGTTACTCCTGGTAATAAATGTTAAAGCAAACTTTTCTATTAGGTAGATAGTCATTTCTACTTTCCAAGTACAAGGTGGTTCAGGAAAGTTAGGTTCAGTTGTATGAGGCAGAGGTAGGATCATGTGGACCAGGGTTCCCTGGTCGGTCCTAACTCACTGTTAGGCTTTTGAGGTCCAAGAGTGTATGTAGGTGACTAAGACACTGAGGTGGCTCAGGAGTCCACAGGAGCAGGGTTGGAAGAACAAAATGCCCTTGTGAATGAAAGATAGTCTGATGCCAGAGCAGATTTCAGGAGAAAATGAGCATCCTTAAAACATTTCCAAGATGAGTTCTTAGTGGGCAACAATGTAACAACAAAAACAACAGGCATGGAACTGTGGCCCAAAGACCCCTCACTCCTTCCCATGTTTCTCCAGTTGGAATGGGACAGTCTCTAAAGTGGGGTTTTCAGGAGGAATGGAGCAGATCTGCAAATCCAGTGCATGACCCCCCTACCATGCCTTACTATAGGGCTTATTCCTATTAGCTGAGGCAGAGTGGCCAGTCTGTTTCTAACTGGGAGAGAGTCTGCCCAGCAGGAGCCACCATGATAGCCACTCTGAATCCAACAAGTCAGGGCTAGGATCACTAGTGGGATGGAGTCTAGTCCTCTCCAGATACATTATGGGTACTGGTGAGTTTTCCTGGTATCTTGGGGGTTCTGATTAGCCCTGAGTTCGGGATGCCCATTGAGCAGTTTGGTGCTTCCACAAATGTCCCCTTGAGCCTGTCTATCTGGAGACAATGTGTACACCCATGTCTTTGACTCACCCACCACACTGGGATTCTGGTGTCTCCTGGGAGTGAACACAGTGACCTCTGGCATTATTTTTTATATTTGCTATTTTTTTTCTAATTGTGTTGTGATATTATTTCCAAGGTCCAAAGTGACTTGCTAGCTGTGCACTGAGTTGGAAAATACTGAGTTAGGTGAGGTTATGAGAGTGGCTGGTGAATGGGCATCTGTGGCCAGTGCCAGCAACAGAGGGACTGGGAATGGGAATACATTTACTGAATAACTATAATCACAGGGCTCATGATTGTTTCAGGTGCTTTACAAATATTAAGTTAATTATTCCCCAAACTCTATGGTGTGGGTATATTACTGGCCTTCTTGTATAGATGAAGAAATTAAGGCACAGAGAGGCTAAGTAATTTTTCCAAGCTCTCACAGCTCAGAAGTCGTAGATCTTGGATTTGAAGCAAAGCATCTGTCCCCAGTCTAAGCCGCTTCCCTAGAGGTACAAAAACACACTAGGAAGAGCCGTTTGAGGGGAGCTCAATCATGGATGCCTGAGAGGATTTTATAGGAGAGGCATTACTTCTACTTTCATGGCTTTCTTGTCAAAAAGGGACATAGAGCTGACAAGACTATTGAGTCAGATTTTTTTCTTAAAATTATTATTAATAATTATAAGGTAGCACCGCAGTCTTGCAAAGAATTCAAATAATAGAAGGAAAGCTAGTCTTAGGTATGGACACACCTAATCCCCATCCATCCCACTAGACAAATATGTCATCTTCCTCAGGATTAACTTCCAGACCATCTTCTTTACCTTTAGATATAATAATTGGTAACTTGCTGTAGTTTATTTTTGGCTCAATCCCACTGTGACTGCTTTGTGGGGATTTTTTTGTAGTTTCCTCTTCATTTCTTTTCCCTCCTTTTTTATCATTTCTAGGGAGATGATTAGTGGAAGAAGGGGCAACTGCAGATAAGCCATCTTGTCTGGCATCTTGATCCTAGGTGTCTTTTTCGTGGTGTCACACACAGTGGCATTTATCTAAATCAAGCAAGAGTCTCCAGGTCCAGCTCAAAATAAGGCAAGGTAGCAAAGAAGAGGAGAACAGAACAAAGCACTTTTCATTCAAACCTCTACTCTTTAGAGGACCAATCAGGCAGTCAGCAAAAGTGCGCATCTCACTATTGTAAAAATGCCTTAAAACCAGTCACAAAATCCATGACTAATAAGAAAATAGCTAACTGTAAAATTCTATTATCAAATAGCACTGCTGTGTATCACATGGCAACAGAGGTTTAGGATGGAGAAGAGAAAATACAAACACACATGCATTTTGGCAAATATTCTATATTGCTGTGAATAGATCAAATCAGCTTTTGCTTATGGGATGTGCATATTGAGAATAGAATTACATGGCACATTTTGCTCCATTTATCACTCAAAACACACACTGAAATAGAAGAAGTTATCGGTGAGCTTTGTTGTCTACTAGAAGCTGCGCCTCTCAGGATCAATTCTCAGGGGTTCCAGCTACTTGGGGAAAAGCAAGTCATAGCCAGTAAAAAGAACAAGATTCTGTAGAGATGGACAACCACAGACTTACTTATTCACAAAAAATGCTAGTTGTCAATGGTTAAGACTTAATCTAGATTCTAGATGAAAGGAATAGCTAAAATTAGGTACACTATTCTACCTCAACCATGAAAACCCATCTATCGAGAGTGCCATGTGAAGAAGTGAGCACCCAGCCAACTCCTGGTTTGTCCTCACATCCATCCTCATTACCTCCTGCTCTGTCCTACAGAAAAGTACATTTCTCATGCTCTTCTGAAAATGAGCTACTGGGCCAGTTTGGATGATGGGAGGTGCTGGTGGGAGAGTAGAGGGGTAAGAGGAAAGGAGAAACCAGGATATTTCTCATTTTTTTCTCTTTGTTTTCTGTGTGATCCTTGATGGTGGCTCCATACCTCAGGAATCTCTAGATCCTGCTGGTCACCTCCTTCAGTAGGAGGCGGACTCACTGTTACTCTGGCTCCTACAAGGATCCCTGACATCTGTGCTTTGGTCACATCACAAGCTTTCTATGTCTCTCAATCCCACGGGTGATAATGATTTCTTTGTGTGGCCAGTCACTGGGATTTTTCACTACCCACCACCTGGCTTCTCATCTCTACCATGTTCATGTAAACAAATTCCTCCACTGCAACATTCAGGGAAGTTTCTTTTTTCTTGGCAGCCCCTGAAAGACATAGGCAATGGTGACACATCTATGGTTTTTACTCTACAGTAGGTTATCCTCAAAGTTAAGATTCTTACATGGGTTTTTGAGATGATGGTGAAAAACACTCCTTCACAGTACATAGTGCCAGTAAGGATGATCTTATTTTTTCAAGTGCCTTGCTTCTGTGGTATCACTCCAGTTATATATTCAATTTCTTGAGTACCTGAAAAATCAATGCTTTATAGTTGAATTATGCAGATTTT
>RCUC01127130.1:0-24276 GCA_003697995.1 Taxidea taxus jeffersonii | reverse complement strand
CCCAGAAAACAAAAGCAGCTTTGTCTCCTGTTAACACAAAGACCCTGCTGGCATTTTGAAATTACTGCTTCAGGATTTGTGGTGCTTCTTAGGTGACCGCATCCTTTTTCTTATTTCGGTGACTTTGTTCTTCCAGTTGTATCAGGAAGACCACTTGGAACAATAAAGAGAAGGGGAATTGGTGCTCTGGTTTTCCTAAACACAGAACTCTAGACTTAGCAGGTGTAGACAGGAGTATACACTGGAACAACGTGTCCTGTCCTTTAGGACCTGGAGTTCCTCACATTCATCCCAGAAAATGAATCATGTATTAAAATACCATCATCGCTCTCTTTTCCTCCCAGTCATATGCCCATTACTGCCTTAACCCTAGCTCTCCTCCTGGGCTGCAGTGAAAGGGAAGTGGGCGAAGATCTTTACACCTCACTGTGAATGGACTTATATTTATAGCTACATTTAACCGTCAGACTGTCAGGGAAAAGGGAGATTTCCTTCTAATCAGTATCTATCCCATTTTCCCCCAAACACATGCACATAATAAAATGATCTGTAAAAAGAGCAGGACACCAATAAAATAGGAATATTGTCCGAAAATATAAAAATGAAGACATAAGAGCATAACAATCAGATGCATATGGATGTTAGAGGCAAAGAGAGAAAGTGGAAGTCATAGCCTGCCTCATCCATTCACGTCAGAGTAGAATGAATCATAGCAGCAAATGGGATAGTGACTCAAACAGTAATTTAAAAAGAAATTTTCCAAGGAGAGGATGAGAAGAGGAGCTGGCAACTATGCAACCCTTGAAAGGATATGTTCATGCAAAACTAGTGGGCCTTACGTGGCCAATTGGCCTGTAACAGTGAACTGTTATCAGATGTCTCTGCAAGTCGATATGATGACTTTCCTCCTCCTTCTAAAGATTGGTAAGAAAAGGTCAGTTAATGGTGGATCTCTTTAAGCCACCACTTCCTAAAGGAGATGCCAAGATACCCTGATGGGATTATAAACCCAGAGATGTAGACGATTAAGGGGTGATCTCTCACTAGAAGACTGGTTACCCCTTAGTAATCCTGAAAGAAGCAAAAACAGCCACCGAATTTAATCACAGCTGGTAGTTTCTGGAAAGAATGTAGGAAACCAGAAATGAAAAATCCTTGTAAATCACTAATTTCTCAAAAATCCAATCAAAGTGACTCTTCCAGCCATCTTCACCAAATAGGGGTCTGTGGAGGGATGCTTCAGCCCTTCCAAGATCTAGCATGGCTGTGGAACAAATCAGGACCACAAAACAGAGGTTCACAGGCGTTTGTCTCCTTCACAAAACCTGGAAGCCCAAATCTTGGGGGAGATAGCAGGGGAAGGAGGCACACAGAGGCAATGCTTTCCTTTCAGCTGCTTAGGCTTCTGTCATCAACCACCCTAACCCAATGAGGCTTCCAATGGGATCCTGGCTTCTGGTTGTCAGTTTACTTCCACTGGAAATGTTTCACTTAGAAGACCTTTATGAGAAGGAATGCTCACTGGCTGGTCCCAAGACATACCAGTGAGCCTCTGAGAAGGAGAGAACTTTCAGAATCAGAGATAGCTGATGGCTGGAAGGTGTTTCATTCCTATTCTCTCAGTCCTGAGGCCAAAAGGAGCACTTGGGCATTTGGTTCAACCAGCAACTCACTAAGGATTCTTTGAAAATGTTCTTCTTTTGGCTTTTGTGACATTAACAATTTCCTTCCTACACTACAGCTTCTTCCCAGGATGCTGCACTCCTCTTCCTCCTGTGGAGATAAAAGATGAGCTGCTCCCAAGTCCAGTTTTGGGCCTGCTCCTTATTCTGTCCTCCTACCACAGAGCAGGGGATCTCATCCCATGGTTTTAAATAAATCCCAGAAACCGACAATTCCAAGTTTGCCTGATCTCCCTCGTGATACTCACATACATGTTTTCAAACTTACTCAGTGCCTCCACTTGAATAGCTAACAGGCATGCCACATATGGCTAAAGTAGAAATTCCAGCTGCTCCCACTCCCTTCCCAGTTTGTTTCTAGGGATTCTTCCCAGTCTCAGTAACAAATCCTATTTTTTTTTAAAGATTTTATTTATTTATTTGAGAGAGAGAGAGAGCATGAGAGTAGAGAGGTCAGCAGGAGAAAGTCTCCCTGCCCGAGCAGGGAGCCTGATGTGGGACTAGATCCCGGGACTCCAGGATCATGACCCAAGCCGAAGGCAGTTGCTCAACCAACTGAGCCACCCAGGCAATCACAAATCCTATTCTTGCTCAAGATGAAAACCTAGAAGTCATCTGTCACTCATCCTTTTATCAATCCAGCAAGGTGAGTCTGACAGCTCTAAATACAATACAGATCTTCAATCCACCATTTCTCCCCATCTGTACTGCTCTCCCTCTGATCCCAGCATCACCTCCTTCCTGGATTATGGCCATGATCTTAAAATGATCTCACTACTTCCATTCATGAAATCTATAGCCTACTTTCCACACAGCTCTGCTTGAATGATTATTTAAAACATAAGTCAAATGGCATTACTCATGCTTTAAGCTCTCCAATGACTTCCTACCACACTGAAGAGTAAAATTTATGCTCCTTCCACAGTTTGCTAAACTCTGATATCTGCCCCTTGCTTCTCATTCCAGCCTCACTTCACATTTCTTCCTCCTTTGGCTTTACTGCACCATCAGTCCCATGGTCCTATATTTTTCCTCAAAATTCCAAGTTCATAACTATCCTAGGGCCTTTGCCTTTGAAGTTCTTTTTTCTTTTTTAAAGATTTTATTTATTTGAGAGAGAGAGACAGAGTGAGACAGCATGAGAGGGGAGGTCAGAGGGAAAAGCAGACTCCCCATGGAGCCGGGAGCCTGATGTGGGACTCCATCCCAGGACTTCGGGATCATGACCTGAGCCAAAGGCAGCTGCTTAACAAACTGAGCCACCCAGGTGCCCCTGAAGTTCTTTTTGCTTAGAACACTGCTTCTCCTTAGATCTTTGCATACCTAGCTTCTTGTTTGCATTTGTGCCTTAGCCTGAAGGTCACCTCTTCAGAGAGGATTTCCCTGACAAAACCTCTAAAGTTTTAAAACTTTTTAAGATTTTCAGCTAAAGAGTTCCTACAAACACAATGGGCAGAGAGAAATTTCTTAACAGCTTGGTCCTGGGGGCAGGACCTGGGGAGCCTCTGGATAACCCAGAAAGTGTTTGCTGCACATAAGACTAGAGATCAGAGGAATTTCCTTCTCTTAGGAAGTCTTCAGAAAGTTCCAGAAGTGCCACAGTCTTTATCACTAGAGTTTCTGGAAAAAGACTAAGACCCAGGAAAGTGCATGCTATCTTACAAGGAGGTGAGATTCAATGATTTGCCTTGCAAAGAGCTCTTACTGCTAGGCAGAGATGAAAATAAAAGATGCAAATACAGAGGACCAGGATAAAGAGATCATGAAAAGTCTGGCCATGTTTATGGCCTAGTTAATAGAGGAAACAAAATGTACTAAAAAGGAAAGAAATTCAGGACATTGAAGATGAGAAGACCTTCAGAAACAGTGGATAATTAGTGTAAACTTTCTTTTCAATTTCTCTTGGAGCTAAAGGTAAATAAATGACAGCCTGACCTCCTGAAAAGAACTACTGGCAGCTGGAAAGGTAAGAAGAAAACTCAAACAGCATTTCTCCAAATGGGACCAGCTACTGAGCAAAAGGCTGTCACATTAAATTAGATTGGGGAATTTATTTACCAGCCAAATACTGTCCCAGAGGCAAAGAAGGAGCTGCTTAAATAACCTAGACTCGGCTTACCACAGGTAATGGAGCTTGGAGGGTGAATTTTGAAGACCTTCCCACAAGGCAGAATAGAACAGACTGGAGAGAGACTGCCGGGGTATCTGTTACCATCAGCAGAAAATGACCGTGATTCTCCTAAGGGAAGGACAATTGGGTGGTAAATCCTTCTGTCAGTATGCCAGTGCTGAGTCCATCTGTAACTGGGTCCAGGCTGTGAGGTGAGAAGTTGGGCATGTCAAGCAGGGTGAGTGTAAGTGATTAAAATATGGAATCTGTGACTCCTAACCTCTCAGAGGGCCTGTACTGTTGGCCTCACTCAAGGTGTCTGGTGTCTAGAATGACAGAGCAGAGAGATAACAGCAAAGGGGCCCCATGCCAGGACTGTCCCTAAGGAGTAACTAAAAATACCACATATGAGTGAAGCATCTTGGGTTCTCAACAACTATGTTCTTTACAAGTTGAAGTTCTAATTCGGAAAAACTCCATTTAAACCTATGTGCATTTCATTTTTCTTAAAGGAAAAAAAGTGTTTTCCCTCATGATAAAACTAACTCCTTGGTTAATATATGAGGGTGGGATTAATATTCTTCAATCAGATGCCTGGGTCTTTCAGAAAGTAGGTAAAACTGTGAAACTAGAACAAAATTTCAGGGTTAATGTGTATGCACATTTGTGTGCTGTGGGCTGGCTATTTGCAATTTGCCTGGACTCTTTTGAGACTTTCTTTGTGGGGACACGTCATTCTCTGTTTCTCCTTTTGGGTCATGCTGGAGATAAAAATCCTATGAAAATTTACAACACCAGCACAATAGATACAATGAATATATCCTTTGGCTTGGAGATTTGCCAAAGAAATAGGTGGACCTTGCAAACTTAAAACTGTAGTCTAAATTACCACACATACTTATCACTAAATTCTTCTGTGTTTTAGACTCAGTCTCTTCTGATGAAAAAAGGTAGGAATGTGTGTGTGTGTGTGTGTGTGTGTTTAACATTTCACATTTTAGTTGTGATTTCCTTGATTTGAGGAGAGATTCCTTGTTAGATTCCTTGGATTTCGAACAAAATTTCCCACTTTTTAAGGAAAGAACTCTCTTTGTGTCAAAAGCAGTGTTTAGTGTCTTGGCAGGTTGGTTGGAGATGTAGGCACTGATAAAAAGGGGAAAAAATTGTAATGGCAACATGCCAGCAGTTAGGAGTTGCCTGAAACTTTTTAAGCTTTGTAATAATTTTGGCCTAAAGCCACTACCTCCCAGCTTGGCAGAACAGGTGGAGGTAATAACTTCACAGCCATTTTCTAGGAGAAAGCACAGTATGAAGTAATTTTGAAAGGATTATGACACATTTTATTTTTAAATAAAAAGTAAAAGGTGATGAAACATATGGTAGAATATCTGGGGAATCTTACATGATGTTTGCAATTGAATCAGGGAGGAATTTGTAAGTAAATTTGGCCTTTTATCTATTGAGGTGAAAAATGTGTTTTACCTCATTCTCATCAGACAAACTACTTTAAAATATAAAACTGTAGGTATGGGCAGGGCATGCTATAATTCACACACCAAACTTTGGCTACTGGTATTCCAGCAAATAGAATCTCCTATGTTTCTGCGTTTCTCTGTGCAAACACTTGAGGCCAGACCTCAAAATGTCTTAAAATTCCATGAATATTTTAATACATATAGTGAACAAGGAAGTGTAACTGAAATGTGCTATTGACACTTTTCTGTCACAGTGTGATTTTTGTGACCCCACACCACATGTAAAAGCTCATAAAGAAATGATCAGATTGAAACTTTCTGGGTGAGTATTTACCTTATAATTGTGCGACAGTTCTTACAGTTTTTAACTGATGTATTCATTTGTACCTTCTCAGAGGCTATAAATATTGACATTAGATTTAAATTTGACCTAAAAACTGTTAATATACCAGAAATCTTTTCTAGTAATTTAATTGAAGTTTTTTAAATATCCCAAGGAGCATAGTTTGAGTTGGATATTCTTTGCCTAAGTCTCTCTCTCTCTCTCTCTCTCTTAAAACCTTATTTTAACATCTGATGTTTCTGAAGAGGGGCCTCTGAGTGGCTCAGTTGGTTAAGCGTCTACCTTTGGTTCAGGTCATGATCCCAGGGTCCTGAGATCGAGTCCTGCATTTCCCTCTCTCTCTCTGTCTCTCATGAATAAATACATAAAATCATAAAAACGATAAAGTTTCTGAAGAAACATACTCCTTATTTTATGCTTCTGTACCCCCATGGAAGACTAGCAAACTAATGTTCACTCAAGACAAATGGGCAAGTGGACAACTATTATTTCCTGAAAGGTTTATAGCAGGCATAGAGAAAAAAAAGCCTTCACAAAGAGATGAATTTTTTTTAAATACCATTCTATTTTTTTTAAAGATTTTATTTATTTGTTTGAGAGAGAGAAAGAGAGAGAGCCAGTGAGCACGAGCTGGGCAGGGAAGGGCCAAGGGAGAGGCAGCAGCAGACTCCCCACTGAGCAGGGAGCCCAATGTAGGGCTTGATCCCAGGACCCCAGGATCATGACTTGAGCCAAAGACAGATGCTTAACTGACTGAGCACCCACGTCCCCCAACTATAATATTATAAAAACAAGGAGGGAAAGTATCAATCCTCAATCTTTCTGGAATAAAATCAACATTAAAAAGATCAATGACTTCATGAATGGGGTAATATGAAAACGAATTTTAATGTAAGGGATTCTAGTTGATAGGCTGAGAACCAGATTCTCTCACATTCCCCTGTGATTCCCTAGGGGGAAATGTCAGGATTTCTTTCTATTTGGGCAGCTAATGTTTGCTCTGACGGTGCCAACATGGAAGAACATTTGAATTTCTCATATTTTGGAGTTAATTCCAAGATGTGTAGACATAAAGGTGAAAGAAAGAAGTAACAAAAAGGAAAATAGGAATCACAATCTTTGCTCTGTTTCTGGAGTGTTTTAGTTGTGAATCCACCTTTAATCACATTAATCCCATAGCCCCAAACCGGATGAAAGTGCAATCTAAATGGATCATAGCAAGAATGTTCAAACCCACGTTTGGTGTTGATGTTAAATAGGATAGATGTCAAATATACTAGGTGTAGATACACTTGTGTATAAAAAAGCATGAATCCAGAGTCTGGAAACATCTCACACTGAAAAAGAATTAGAAACAAAAGAAACAAAGGCTCCAGTGGGCTGTTCTGGACCTCCAGAGAGAGCAGTCCTATCTCTAGGCTCAGGCAGGTTGGACATCTGCTCTGAGGCCCACAGAACTGAGCACACTTCATCTGAGCAATGACAGTAAAATTCACCTCACTGCACAGGAGAACCATCCCAAGAAAAGTAGCCCCACCACTTTTTTTTTTAAGAATCTTAAGATAGTCAAATATATTGTCAAATTATTTCCCAAGGGGGTTATACAAATTTATTTTCTTTTTAGTAGTATTTAAAAATACCCTTTCATTCTAGTTTCACTTTCTTTTTCTAAGTGCTTCATATTCTCTTTCAATTTTTTTTTATTTTCAATCGATTTTATTTACTTTCTTTTTTTTTAAGCTTTATTTAAACATATAATGTAACCCCACCACCCTCTCCCAACCCCCCTCAGTTTGTTTTATGACATTAAGAGTCTCTTTTGGTTTGTCTTCCTCCCGATCCCATCTTGTTTCATTTTTATTTTTCCTACCACCTTAACTCCCACCCCCGTTGCATCTCCACTTCCTCATATCAGGGAGAGCATGTGATAGTTGTCTTTCTCCAGTTGAGTTATTACGCTAAGCATAATACGCTCTAGTTCCATCCATGTCGTCGCAAATGGTAAGATTTCATTTCTTTTGATGGCTGCATAGTATTCCATTGTATATATATACCACATCTTCTTTATCCATTCATCTGTTGATGGACATCTAGGTTCTTTCCATAACTTGGCTATTGTGGACATTGCTGCTATAAACATTCGGGTACACGTGCCCCTTTGGATCACTACATTTGTATCTTTAGGGTAAATACACAGTAGTGCAATTGCTGGGTCATAAAGTAGCTCTATTTTCAATTTTTTGAGGAACCTCACCACTTTTATCATATCATTCTGTTCAGTGTTTCTGCACCTGGAGCTAATGGAAATACTTAGGTGTGCATGCACGTACGTATGTGTTTCCATTCCCTACTCACAGAGTGCAAGCTCCAAGAAGCAGGGACATCGTATCTCTCTTCACCACTTTATCTTCAGTTCCCAGAACAATGATTCGAACAAAGCAGGTAGGTGTTTGCAGAATCTGTCACTAAGTGTTCTGGATTCACAAAAGGGGGGGGGCACTTTTTATATAACTATAGTAGACGTGAAACCCATTTTTTAAAAAAGCCTGATTCACATGTGAAATTAAAACAGAGAAATACGGGTTGGTGCAAGTGAAGGCTATTTTGCAGTACAGACAAAATGCAAGGTTTGAGTATTATGTGAAGTGTGAGGGGCGGGGAGGGGTGGGGTGTAGTGAAGGGAAGAATGAAATAGGAGGATTCAACTTTAAATAGAACTTGACCAATGAGCTGCTATTGTTCCAAGAAGGCAAGACTAACCAACAACTACTTCCTGCCTCCCATTGTATGTCCTATCTGGTTGATATTGTTGGGTTCCCTTCAGTTACCTTCTTAAGCCACAGCAAGACACTTGTAATTGCTTTTCCGGGTTACTCAGTTTTGATTAGGAATTCTATTTCTCCTGGCATATTCAATGTGTACTCTAAATTTTCGAAGTGCATTTCTAGGCCTTTAAGTATTTCTAGCCATGATATTCCAATCGTATATTCCTAGTGGAAAATTTAGACAATACATTGGAATACAAAACAACTTCTTGTTCTAGCATACTCTCACATTCTGTGGATTCTCAGAAAAAGAAGATAGAACTCTGGAGTCTTGCTAACCCAGAATTTTCTTGCAGGTAAGTCAGTTAGACTCATTTTCATTCAACTGGTATCTTCTGGTGAGCAAATAAAACCCCAAGATAATTAAAATCATTATAAGGGCACCCATTAAGATATTTTCCATGACTATATAAGAAAACTTACATGATATACTATATCATACCATGCTATGAGTGCTATAGGTGTTTTCTTTTTTATACTTTTCTGTATTTGTCAATTTTCCTAAAAAGACGAGTTTAATTTAGAAAAAAGAAATAATGTTTGAAAATTTTAGATTTATAAAGATCTGGAGGGATATAAATCCCTGAATGGAAAAATTTAAGTTCTATAAATTAAAAAACATAATTTTAGAATGGAGACAAAGTCAAAATTGGTCTGATAATTTGCTCTTTTAAATAATTTCTCAATATTCTGTCTTATTAAATTTTTTTACTCAAGTACCTTTTTGCTCTAAGTGTTGGCTAGAGCAATATGAATGCAAGATGTACAATTCTTTACACGTTTCTCATTAGTATTTTCTAATTTCAGCAAACTATTTCTTTTGTTGTTCTTTGCCACTTATCATACACTGTTTACAACTTTATCAACCATCTGCAAATAAAATCTATTGCTTTCAAGACAGTGTACTTCTCAAATGTTTTTAGTTTTAATTGTAATATTTTTCATGTTGAATTTGCTTAAGCCACATATTTTGTATTCAAGCAGATGTTCATGCTTATAATAAATGCTCACAATAAATATTCATGTTGAGTTTATGTGGCTCATAATTCCGTGTATTACAGATTTTTCAGATGAGGCTACAGACCTCATTTTCTTCTCACTTAAAAAACGCACCCAGAATAATATTTAAATTACATTTACACTTCTAATAAAGATATACAGTCATTTTAACAATCTCTGCACTGTCAATTATTGACAGGAAAATATAAGCTGACACATGCTGGATTTATCTCTACTGGGCAATACAAGTGCTAGAATTCTGTATTCGCACATTAGCAACAGTCTTTTCCTAGGATATTATCTGCCTTCAAGTTGCTGTTTTTTGTTTTGTTTTGGTTTGGTTTGGTTTGGTTTTTAGATACTCTCCTGTCTCTTGTAAGGTAAAAACATAGTTCAAATATGTACTTTTTCCCTGTAGTGATCAAGTGTATACCTCCATTTAGAGCAGGTAGATTTAAGTCCTAAGTAATGATATGATGATTGGCAAACATGTGTTTTGAGTATTACATAAACTTACAAGATTCAAATTTAATATAGACCAAGGGATCTATCCCTTCTATGTGCTGAAATGCACCCTTGAGGATGGCATTATAGTCATTTTTTAAGTCTTTATTTTTTTAGAGGAGTTTTGTATTCACAACAAAATTGCAAGGAAGTTATGGGGACTACCATACCCTGCCTCCACACATGTACAGCCTCTCCCATTATCAATGTCTCCCTCCAGACTGGTACATTTGTTACAATTGATTAACCTGCATTGAGCATATCCCAATCAGGAAAAATCCACAGTTTACATTAGAATTCACTCTTGGTGTTGTGTATTCTAAGGGCTTGGACAATGATATATCTATCACAGTATCATACAGAATAAATTCACTGCCGTGAAAATCTTCTGTGCTCTTCCTATTCATCTCTTCCTTCTCTATACCCCTTGGTAACCACTGTCTTTCCTCTCTTCATTATTTCACCTTTTCAAGAATGTCATTATAGTCAGAATCATATAGTATTAATGGCTTTCTCCCATAATTATATGCACTTAAGTTTCCCCCTTGTCTTTTCATGGCTTGATAGCTCCTTTCTTTTTGGTGCTAATATTCTACTGTATGGATACAACACTGTTTATTCATCCATTCACTTACTCAAGGACATCTTGGGTACTTCCAAGTTTTGGCAATTATGAATAAAGCTGTTGGGACACCGGGGTGGCTCAGTCAGTTAAGTGTCTGCTTTTGGCTCAGGTGATGATCCCTGGGTCCTGGGTTTGAGCCCCACGTTGGGCTCCCTGCTCAGTGTGGAGTCTGCTTCTTCTTCTGTGCCTCTCTCGGCTCATACTTTCTCTTTGTCTCTCTTTCAAATAAACAAATAACATTTTTTTTAAGGTGCTATAAATGTTATGTGCTTGCTTTTATGTAAGTATAAATTTTCAGTTCATTTGGGCCAAGGAGCTTGATTGCTGGAGTATATGGTAAGAATATATTTAGTTTTGTAAGAAGCCACCACACTATCTTGCAGAGTGGACCATACCATTTTGCATTCCCACCTATAGAGAGTGAGAGTTCCTGTTGCTCTACATCCTCTCCAGCATTTAGTGTTGTCAGTATTTTGGATTTTTGCCATCTAATGGGTGTATAGTGTTATCTTACTGCTGTTTTTTTTTTTTTAATTATTTATTTTGGAGAGAGAGAGTGTGAGTGGGGTGGAGGGGCAGAGGGAGAGAGAGAAAGAAAATCTTAAGCAGACTCTGTGCTGAGCACAGAGCCTGATGTGGGGCTTTCTCAAGACCCTGAGATCATGACCTAAGCTGAAACCAACAGGCAGACTCTCCACGGACTGAGTCACCCTGGCGCCCCTATCTTACTGCTGTTTTAATTTGCTTTTCCCTAATGACATGTGGTGAGCATCTTTTCATATGCTTAATTCTTATCCTCTTTGGTGAGGTGTCTGTTCATTTAGATCTTTTGTCTATTTTTTTAATTGGGTTCTTTCTTTTTTTAAGATTTTCTTTATTTATTTGAGAAAGGGAGAATGCACACAAAGAGTGAGAGGGAGAAGCAGGCTCCCCACTGAACAGGGAACCCCAGTGTGGGACTCAATCCCAGGACCCTGAGATCATGACCTGAGCTGAAGGCAGATGCTTAACTACTGAGCCGCCTACCCAGGTACTCCAGGTTCTTTTTTAAAAGTTTTTATTTAAATTCCAGCTAGTTAACATACAATATAATAATATTTCAGGTGTAGAATTTAGTGATTACATACAACACCCACTGCTTATCACTACAAGTGCCTTCCTTAAGAATTCTTTATGTATTTTGGATAATAGTCCTTTATGAACTACGTATTTTGCAAATATTTTCTCTCAGTCTGTGGTTTGTTTTCTCATTCTCTTGATACAAGAATATTTTTAAAGTACTCTATAGACATATATACATACAGTTTTAAGTACAGAAAGTAGTTTTACATACATAATTTTATGTAATGCTCACAATAATCTCACACTACCAGTTTAGCCTCAGTTTCCTTTTCTGTGAAATGGGGATAATAATAGTATTTACTCCAAAGGTGCTGTGAGAATTAAATGAGTAAACGTGTATGTAAAGAGCTTAGAACAGTGCTTATACATAGAAAGCACTATGAAAGTGTTAGTATTATTATACTTTGCAAAGAAGAAAATGTAGCTTAGAATGATCACACAACTATTGAGAAGGGAAGCCATGGCTTGGTCCCAGATGCTCCAAATTTTCTTTCAACTGCATCACTGAAGACAGAACAGAGGCAAAGGCTCATGAAATTGCCCTTCTCTTATACCACATGGATGAGAGGGGCCTCTGCCCTTCACAAGCTTTTATAATCAATAACTAATTCCTTTGTATTTATGAGGCTTTTTGCCTCTGATCTGAGTAGCAGTATTAGCCCATTTTTCATTATTTGCTGGGGGATTGATCTTAAAGATTTAAAACGATGGAAGAGCTGTTAGAAATTACTTATTCCAGACTGTTTCATTCAGTGTCTAATAAACCTTAAGTGGGGAAACTAACATGGCCTGAGGGTTTCGCCAACTTTTCCCATCCTCCTTTTAGTCATGGGCAGAAACATAACTGCAATTCAGGTCTCCATGTACTTAATTGGGTGTTCTTTCCACTTCGCCATCTGTTTCTTCCTTTCTTCCTGCCTGCCTGCCTTTCTTTTTTTTTTTTTTTAAAGATTTTATTTATTTATTTGACAGACAGAGGTCACAAGTAGGCAGAGAGGCAGGCAGAGAGAGAGGAGGAAGCAGGCTGTCCGCAGAGCAGAGAGCCCAATGCGGGGCTCGATCCCACCACTCTGGGATCATGACCTGAGCCGAAGGCAGCGGCCTTAACCCACTGAGCCACCCAGGTGCCCCCTGCCTGCCTTTCTTATCTTCCTTTCTTTTTCTCTCTTTCTTTCTTTTCTTCTTCTTTCTTCTGCTCCATCTCCCATCCTCCCTCACCTATTTATTTATTTATTTATTTGACAGACAGAGATCACAAGTAGGCAGAGAGGCAGACAGAGACAGAGAGAGAGGGGGAAGCAGGCTCCCTGCAGAGCAGAGAGCCCGATGTGGGGCTCGATCCCAGGACCCTGGGATCATGACCCAAGCCGAAGGCAGAGGCTTTAACCCACTGAGCCACCCAGGCGCCCCACTCCCTCACCTCTTTTTACTCTTCCTTTCATTCTTCAACCCTTGTGCATATGAAATATAACTAAGGTAAAGGCATATTAAGGAGAGCACGTGATGTGATGAGCACTGGGTGTAGTAAGCAACTGATGAATGCTGAACTCTACATCTGAAACTAATGATGTACTGTATGTTGGGTGATGAAATTTAAATAAAAACATTAAAAAAAGAAATAAGTTTAATATGCACTCAAACACAACTTACAAGTAAAGCTCTCATGAATCATATCCCAGCCACGAAGTAGTACAGTATCACTGGCCCCCTGTAAGCCACCAAGTATTGCTCTTTGATCATAAATCTTTTCTTCTTTCACTGCACCCACCAGTCTGCCTCCACTTAAGGTGAACACTGTCCTGAATTGTTAGAATTATCATTAACTCACTTTTTTGGTTTCACTATCTATGTATGTAACTTTTTCATGGTTTTATCATCTATGGGCACATCTATGTATTTGATATAATTTAGTCTTGTCTATTCTTACAGGTGTATTGAGGTATAATTAATATACAATAAACTGCACATACCCTGTAAATTTGATTCATTTTGACATCACCATAATCATCATAATAATCATCCCAAAGTTTCCTTGTGACTTTTATATTTTCTCTTTCAGGTCCCTCCTTGCTCCCTACCCATCTTCCTCCCACAACTCTAGAGAGCCACTGATCTGCTTCCTGTCATTATCAATTTGTTACCATTTTCTATAATTTTATATATGTGGAATCAATAGACATGCACTCTCTTTTTGGTCTGGATTCATTTGCTCTAAAAAGTGTGTAGTAATACCTTATTGTGGTTTTGGTTTTCATTGTCCTGATGATTAATAGTGTTGAGCATCTTTTCATATGCTTGTCTTCTATATATCTGTTTTAGTGTAGTGCCAAAGTCTTTTGCATATTTTTTATGGACTTATTTGAATACTTCTTACTGAGTCATAGTGTTTTTCATATATTCTAGGTATAAGACTTAGTCAGATATATATTTCACAAGTATTTTCCCTAAGATCGTGGCTTGCCTTCTCATTTTTTTAAGTACCATTTGAAGAGCAAACATTTTAAATTTTGTTAAAAATAGCACTATTTCTTGAACTTTCTTGATAGTTCATGTTTTTCGGTAGTTTGTATTTAAGAAATCTTTCCACAAACCAACATTACTAAAATTACTGTTTTCTCCTAGAAGATTTATAGTTTTAACTTTTACATTTAGATCTATATTCCATTTTGAGTTTTGTGTATATTGTGAGCAAAGGCTAAGGTTCGTGTTTTTGTCTAAAGCTAACAATTGTTAGAGAACTATTTGCTGAAAAGACCATTATTCTTCTACCGGACTGCCTTGGCAACTTGTCAAAGTTAATTTACCATATGTGTATCTATTTCAACTTTTTCTATTGTATTCCAGATATCTATTTTATGCCAATATAACCCTGTATTTATAACTAACTTTATAGTAAGTCTTAAAATCAGGGAGCTTGAATCCTCCAACTTGGAACTTCTTTTTCAAAATTCTTCTGGCTATTCTAGCTGATTTGCATTTCTGCACAAATTTTACAATTAGTTTGTCAATTTCTAAAGGAAAGTATTTTGAGATTTGGGGATTAAACTGAATCTCTAGATCAATCTGTAAAGGACTGATGTCTTAAACAATAATGAGTCTTCCAATCCATGAATATTTTCTCTCTCCCATGTATTTAGGTCTTCTTTAATTTCTCTCAGTAACTCTTTCTTGATTATAATGTTCTCCAGCGCAGTTTATTCTTCTTGAAGTTCTTTCAGCTTGGATCTCTGGGTTTATAGTTTTTATAAAATTTGGAAAACTTTAAGCCATTTTTTTCCAAGTTTCCTCTCTCCCCCACCTTGTCTTCTTCTTCTGGGACTTCAATTTCAAGTAGGTCAAATTGTTATCTACAGGTCACTGATGCTATGTTCACATTTTAGGTTTTTTTCCCCCTCTGTTAGCTTAATTTTGAGTAGTTTCTACTGTTCTGTGTTCAATTTCTCTGATCTTATATTTCACCAATGTCTAGTTTGTGGATAGTACCATTCTGAGTATTTTTCATTTTGATACTGTGTATTTTTCATTGCAAGAAGACCTATTTGATTCTTTTTGATTCTTTAATAAAAAAGAATCATTTCTCTCCTCTTATATTTCTCTCATCATGCTCATGTTTTCCTCTTTGCTCATGAACTTGATGGAGTAAAATTCCATATGGAAAGGATCTTTCTAAGGTTAGATGCATGCATGTAGTTGTTCCTGGGGCCATTTGCAGATCTTGCCATAGGTTAGAGGCTGAGAATCTTGCCTAGATACATGATGAAGTTCATTGCTGGGAGATGGAAAATCCAAGAGAGTCCATAATGGTCTTAATAGGATGATCTTAACTCTTAACTAAAGAGTTAAGGGTCTTTATATATATATCTAGTTTCTTTGGGTATACAATCAGTCTGAAATCACCTTATGCCAAGGTCAAGGGTAGAAGGGTAGAAAATCCAAGAGAGTCCATAATGGTCTTAACAGGATGTCTTAAATCTTAACTAAAGAGGTAAGGGTCTTTATATATATGACCAGTTTCTTTGAGTATACAATCAGTCTGAAATCACCTTATGCCAAGGTCAAGGGTAGAAGTATCTCTTGAATGATCCAGGCAAATCAAGCCTAGTTAGACTTTAATTTTATTCCAGTTTTACCTACTTTTCATTCACTTTTACACTGATCTTATAACTTTTGAGTCTAGTTTATTTCAGGGAAGGTCTGTAGTTTATATGTTTTATGATTGACCTAGACATTGATTTCTGATTTTTTTACTTTATAAGATCAACAAAATAATAATTTTTCAGGATGGACAAATCCTCATTGCAATATCCTCTCTAAATTCTTCAAATTGCCTTTATCTCTTTTTTAAGCTGCCTATGGCAGTTACTAATGTGGTCTCTAAATTTCCAGATATCCTTTATTGCTAGCTCTGAAATAGTAGAATTGGAACCTCTATTTACAATAGAGTTGTACATATTTCTTTGCCAAGTGGCATGATGTTAAGCTTTGTAGGTAGAGAGTACTGGAGTGATGTAGGAAGAGGACAGAGTTTCTTTTTTTGCTTTTGGTATGTTTATCTAAGAAGGCTTCTTCTATGTTTCTAAAATATTTTTGGCAGTAGCATCTACCTTCAGCAGAACCCAGAGGCTGGTAGGAATTGTGAGTATCCTATGTCAGCTTCCTCTGGCAGCCCCCAGGAATCTTTTCAAAGCCCCACGCATCAAAGTTTTTCCTAATATTCCCTTGGTTAGCTTGGTTAGTTTGGTAGCACCAGCCCATGGGCAATTTCCTCAGGCCCATCAGAGAGCAATTTCCCAATGAATACTATGGCACTTTTTCATGGATGACTTCCCTCAGAACCCCTCAGGCAGCTGTCTTACCTATACTTGGATGTGTCTAAGAATATGTGTTTACATCCAACCTAATTTATCTTCAGTAGAGCAGTTTATCCAGATAACTAAGCTTATGTTTATAAGAGGTTGAGATAATTTTTTTTTCAGAAAGGTAATTTCTTGAACTTTAAGAGATGAAGGCACAGGAAAATAGGGCATAGTTTAGAATCCTGAGGTGGAATCATTCTTCTATTCTTCTAATAACTAAAGCCTTTAAAAAAAATAACTAAAGACTTTTTTGGATTTCTATTTGCCTCAAGATAAACTCTAGGCTCGTTAGATGGCTGGTATAGAGGGCTTATCATGACTTTACCACGATTATCATTCAAGACTCATCTCTTGCCACATTCCTACAATAACTCTAAGCTCCAGTCACTGAATTCCTTGCACTCCCCTTGATGTACCATGGCTTTTGCTTATGCTACTCCAGCTGCTAGATTAATTCTTACTCACACCTCAATCAGTAGTTTGGACATGACATCCAAAAACTTCTGCTGGCTATATTTATATGCTCCTCTCTAGTGCTTCCATGAGCTACTTCTGTTCATACTTAACACATTTTTATTAATCCATTGATTCAAAAGGTCATTTATTCATTCAGCAAATATCTGTTTACCATCTTCCTCCTGCCTCCTCCACTCTGAAAAAATGAAGATATAAAGATGAGTAAGACAACCTCTACCCCAGCTTTGTATTCTGATATGTATTTAATGGTGGGTGTTCCTTAGTCTATCATGTGGTTGTTACCTTTTCAGGACCTGATAGTACTTGCACATAACAAGTACCAAATAAATGTTTCTTGAACAAATTAATGAGTACTATAGCAGACAAAGGGGGAATTAGGAAGTTCCAAAAGATAAAACTCATACTGAGATAGGTCAAAATGTAAACAGTGGTTTAGCTATCTCTTTGTAGTGAGTTTTCAGATAAACTTTAATTTCTTCTTTATATGTTTCTGTATTATTTGATGTTTCCATGATAAACACATTTATATACAGAAGAATAAAATAATCAAAAATTTTCAAAGACATACAGCAGCTCTGCAAGCTCAGACATTTTTGTATTGTTCTGGAGCTGCCTGAAATCAACACACCATGCTATTTCCCTCAGTTCTGACAAATCAGTGATTGGAGGGTTCATTGTATTAAAAATAACTGAGGACTTTTGGTTAACTACTTTAGAAGCTGAAGTACCAATCACTGTCAAAGAGGATGTGTGAAAAGCTGGTCACTTAAAGTGTATCTTTTTCTTAGTAATTCCCACAATCCTCTAAACTTAATTCTCTCTGGCAAAATTCAAGTCTGCATTTTTATCATTTTCAAAAGTCTGACATTCCTAACAAATACTTGCAATAGCCCATTTCAGCACTACCTGAAAAACAGCTCACACTCTTTCAGTTGACGATGTATTTTTAGAATACTGGCCTTTCCCCATGGGTTTCAAGGCTTTGGTTTTGTGCCTCCTGGAATGGAGTATGGCAGAAAGCCCTATGGTGAGGACACACACTGCTATCTTGAGCAGCCAGTTTTAAAAATTCTCCTGGGCTGTTCAGAGGTGGACAGCTGAGTCAGAAGCCACAGTGAGTGATTCATTTTGTCAGACTCTTCATCAATGTGTAGGAAAGGAAAAATGGGAAAACCCATTGCAGGGTTAGTTAACATTAGAGAAAGTAATGTTGCCAGATGCAAGGTGTGAGTGCATGACATCTTGGAAGCACCATGACCCAATAGTAGGGGTATGGGCTCAAAGTTCAAACAAACCCTTTGTCACTTACGGCTTGTGTCTTTGTCTGATTAAACTCTCAGAATTTGGGGTGTCTGGGTGGCTCAGTTAGTTTAGCACCTGTCTTTGGCTCAGTTCATGATCTCAGGGTCCTGGGATCAAGCCCTGTGTTGGGCTCCCTGCTCAGCAGGGGTCTCCTTCTCCCTTTCTCTCTGCTTCTCCTCGTGCTCGTGCTCTCTCTGTCTCACTCTCAAATAATGAAATTAATTAATTAATTAATAACATTTTTAAATTAAACTCTTAGACTTCAGTATTCACATCTATAGAAGGGGGATAATATTAATACCTATCTTAAAGGAATGTCATGAGGTTCGTCCATACCCAGCATATTCACAAATTACAATACATGTTACTTTCCCTTTACCAGTCAAGTAACTGAAGAAAAAAATCCTTAATAAATGCATGACTTGGTGATTACTTAAATTCACTGTATTAATTTCCTGGATTTCTAGAATTTTTTCCATGAGTATAAATTACTTTCATAAATCTTTTAAGTTTGAATAAAACAAGAAACACTATATCAGAATCTGAAATAACTATCAGTATCAAAAATATCACCTATGGGGCACCTGGGTGGCTCAGTGGGTTAAAGCCTCTGCCTTTGGCTCAGGTCATGATCCCAGTGTCCTGGGATCGAGCCCGCATCCGGGCTCTTTGCTCAGCAGGGAGCCTGCTTCCTCTGCCTGCCTCTCTGCCTACTTGTGATCTCTCTCTGTCAAATAAATAAATAAAACCTTTTAAAAAAATATCACCTATTAAAGCCATACGTGGGTCAAAAACCAGCAATCCAAAACTTTGAAGTTAAAACAACAAATTCAAAGAGCCTGCTGGAAAGGAAAGAGAGCAATTTGCCAATCAATGGAACTATAATCCAAAGGAGGAGAGGGACACCTCCTTTCATATACTTTCTCACTACACATTCTTTCCCCTTCACCCCTGATTCTTCTCCTGAAACCTACCACTACTTGAGTCCAAGGTAGGGGCAGGGAGACGAGACTGTCTGTTTTGCTTTCATTGAGAACAGGAAGTCTGAGAGACCATAGAAGTGGGGCCATTCCATGATTAAAGTGCAAGAGGGACATTTCCAAATGAAAAGGAAATTTTAGAAAAAAAAAAAAATGAGTGAGTGGCTGTTTCTATATCAAGGAGGGAACTAAGGAATTGCAACTTCTCTAGCCTCCAAGTTGAAGATCATTTACTCGAGATCAAGCTACAAATGCATCTAAATGATGAACTCAATGAAGGCACATGACTGAGTTCAAGTAGAATCCCTTGGACAGTTTTTAAGGCACAAGTAAAATTGTGACATGATACAATTTAGTGACCTTAATTGAGAAACAGAATGTCAGCAAACAAGTCTCTGGAGGGGAATTTGGAAATAATAATAGCTAGCACTTTTTAAGATGTGGCATAAGCTTTTGTAAGTGTTTTGTATATATATTATTTAGTCATCATCATGATCTATGTCCAATGTAAGAGCTCAGGCACAGGAAGATAAATAATTTGCTAATTTGCTGATTATCACGTGACTAATCAGTGGTAGGGCTTGCATTCTTAACTACTACACTATGTTGCGTGCTATATTTCAATCTAGTAAATGGACAACCATATAGGAGATTGGATAATCGTTACAGCAGTCCTTGGCTATTAAAGAGAGGCGTTGGGGCACCTGGGTGGCTCAGTGGTTTAAGGCCTCTGCCTTCGGCTTGGGTCATGATCCCAAGGTCCTGGGATCGAGCCCCACATTGGGCTCTCTGCTCGGCGGGGAGCCTGCTTCCCCCTCTCTCTGTCTCTGCCTGCCTCTCTGTCTACTTGTGATCTCTCTCTCTGTCAAATAAATAAATTATATATATATATATATATATATATATATATATATATATATATAAAAGAGAGGCCTTAAAAGAAGGAGGTGGTTGTGAACTATTTGTTGTGAAGTGATCTTAGCCATTTGTCATATACATACGTGCGGTCCTTTTTTGGTATTTAGTTACTGCCTACAATCTTCCTACCTACTGATAATGAAAATGAGTATCTAATCAAATTCTTCTACACATGGATACATTTACTAGATAAATATTCATTATCAAAGAATGCACAAAAATTTCCTACATCATATTCAATAACCTCAGTGAAATTTTAGCTTTCTGCCCTTGTATGAAAGTTTCACCAAACAGACCAACAAAAGTTCTGAGGCAGGATTCTGCATCACTAAGTGATAAGCACCCTGTAGTTAGAATTCTCCTAAACTGATGGCTACACACAGAACTGATGAGGATTCAAGCCACAGAGGTGAGGGGTACACACCACAGTGGATTCCTACACCTTTTTCTTATAAGAATAGAGAGCATTTCTTAAGCAATTTTAGCCAACACACATGATCACTACATCCACACAACTAGAATACCTTTATTTTCTTCTAATGAGAACCTACTTCTAATATTCATCATGCTTAATAATAAGTCACTGCTTCTGTATATAAATATCCATTTTGTCTCCGGGTATGCTAATTAGCAAACTATCAAGTTTTGATTGAGACATGACTTGTAGGAGCTGCGTCTGGAGTGTGGCCGTTTAGGTATAAAGCCAGCTGACTTCTCTGAAATTAAACTTTAACTGGTGCAGACATAATGTGACACAGATTATGCTGCAATATTTCAAACTAAATCACGGAACTTGTAACAAAATTGTGTATTTCTAGTCTGCACATTCTTTGGGGCTCCCTTGTTCTGTCTTTGGATTCTGCTTCCATTTTTGGAAAAGTAGTTTTCTTTCCTTGATAGACTTTTTGGTTTTTCCCATAAAAATCAAATACTGGGATGCTCTTCTGTGATGTATATGATATTGTATCTATAGTTACAAAATTCAAACCATTTGGATACCAATAACTGCATTATTAAGTGCTTACAACAGTACTGGGATTTTATTGGGCACTTTGGAGGTATCGTTTGATTTAAACCTCACAGTGATCCAATGATTAAGTTATTTTGGTTTTCAGGAAATAAATGTGAAGCTCCAAGAGATGAAATAATTTGGCCAAGGTCACACAGTAAGTGACAGCAACATTTTTCAAACCCTGGTCTGTAACTTTAAGGCTTATGCTCTTAATCAATTCACCATACTACCCTAATGGGGTTATTTGAAAACACATGTTGTTCCCTAGTGGGGTTATTTGAAAACACACGTTGTTGTTACTTAGGGACAGTACATCATTTACCCCTAATGGTTAATATTTTAACAAATATTCAAGAGAACTATAAGAGGATGAGGTATTGTGTGTCTTTTTGTGGTGGCTATAGGTAAAAATGCATGAAGACAGAAAGAGAGGTAGGGGTGTATGTCCGTGTGTGTGTGTGTGTTTGCCCCCACTTTTAAGACAATTACAACATATTTAGAATATATTCTGTTATCCAGAGTAAGAATGGTCCAGGCTAGTAGCTCTTGGTAATTTCATTTAATAATCCAGAAACATTTTTAATAACTGAAAAAGTGTCTTTCTCACTCCCACCTCATGATGCTTTTGTTGAAAGTTCTTTGGGCTCCAGACATGTAGAGAACTACATTCTTATGTTTGTAACACAGGAAATAAGTACCTTAAGGATTTGTCAAGTAGCTTGAAGATAACTCTCATGCAATGAGTTCATCTTTGTAACCTTGCATATAAATATTTGCAAATATGATTGGATCATTGTGAGATTAAAACATATATAAAAACCACAAAATGTTTCCAAATCATTGTCTTAAACTTTTATAGACAATGAAAAGGCTAACCAGATTTTTATTTCTTGCTTATGCTAAATCCAGTCAATCATTGGCAGAGGTCATGCTCCATGCAATCATGCAACCACTCAAGCAATGGAGAGCTGCATCCAAAATATAGGACTTTTAAAGTCACCCTGGGCATTGAAATCCAGCCTAAAATTAGGATAAAAGTGAAAACTGAGGATCACATAGGAGGGCTATATGGATCGGCTTGAAAGTGGGATATAATTTTTCTACCCACATTTCACTAAGTGTAATTCAGCTACTTAGGCCCGACTTAGGTATAGGGAAGTTGGGAAATGTAGCCTCCTTATGGGGAGAGGCTTTTAAAAAGTCTCTAAATTAAAAGTAAACAGAGGCATTACCTGTAAAGAACATTAGCCCTAGTCTTGTTACATACTTTAAAAAATAAACTGAGGAGGGGCGTTTGGGTGGCTCAGTTGTTAAGTGTCTGCCTTCGGCTCAGGTCATGATCATAGGGTTCTGGGATCAACCCCTGCATAGGGCTCTGTGATCAGCAGGAAGCCTGTTTCTCCCTCTTTCCTCCCCCCCTGGCTTGTGTTTCCTTTCTGTGTATCTCTCAAATAAATAAATAAATAAATAAAATCTTAAAAAATAAAAAGAAAATTTAAAAAATAAACTGAGGGAAAGAATGTGCAGAAATATCTCTAAGTCTGTAAGTAGTATAAAATCATTTCTGATATTCTAGTTTCTTATTTGTGGAATTAATATATGGGAAGATATTTTCTGGAATCAAAATGCAAGAAGACCTATTTGCTTATAAGTTTACCTAAGATATTGTTAAATGTCAACTATTACATGAAAAAATGATCCACTACCTTTGGGTATTATTATGTTTTAAAATAACTCCATTAAAAGCAGTGTCCTGTATGAATTAAGAGAATGAGCTCTGGAGTCAGCCAGACCATGGGAGCTAATATTTCAGTACAGGAATGCATGAAATGGTGTACTGGAAAAAGTATTTCAGTGTCTACTCAAAGGATAATGGGCATTAAACTTTATGCTTCAGGAAACATGTCGGAGTTACTATTTATTTTTCTAACATCATCAGAACAGTACATAGCTAGGACAAAGAGGCTCACAATTTGCGGAAGATCATTACTAAAAATCCTGAACACAAAGCATAAAACATTAGCCTTAGACAAACATGGCACAACTGACCTTGAATCACCTGGTTCTGCTATATTTGTTGACAATATGCCCAAAGCTGAAACCGTTATTGAAAACAAATACTTTTGAAAATAGAAATGTTAATAGAAATACAGCTTCTATAGTTCCTTATTGTCTCTCTTATTCTATTAGGTGGCTCATACATATATATAGCTCCATGCTTATGGCTTATAAGTAAGTGTGTGTGTGCCTGTGTGTTCACATGCACATACACTCCTTTCGGGCTGTATGTCTGCAGTAGTCTAGCTGATAGACAAAACCATGTTCCTCTAAGTTGACACTATAGGACAACAGCTGCCAGATGCTCGAAAGAAACATCTGTTCCTGAAGGCCACAGGAGACAGCAATGAAAGAAAAACAGAATGATTTTACATGACGAAGTAAATCCAACAAATGTGCAAATATAGCTCATCCATCCTATTTCAAAGACATTGGCACATAAGGGGAAATAATAAAAGTAACATCATCTATTATGCTGTAGGGGGCTATTTCTGTTTTTAGAGGTGTGATATCAAACAAATCTTTATTTTTATCAGTTTTGCTGTGAGTGAGTGGATGATGACAGTGAGGAGAGTGGCATTAAGACAAATATCACTTATATCCGAATTTTGCCCCAGTTTGTCTATACAGGACCATGGTGGTAAAACCATCTACCTTTACTCCATAATGACGGTGGAATCATTTTCCTTAAAGCCAAATGAAGTAAATGCAGAAAAGTATTGCAAAGGAAGCATCACTAAATTGGAAATTCACTTTTATGGTAGGATATCGTGCAGTTGTGTTGTTCATTGGAGAAAGAAAATGGAAGGTCAAAAATTAACTGGAAGGTGGAATACCTCAAGTTATAAATACCAGGGAGTGGACAGCCTTTGACTCAAGATAGGACTTCTGAAAATTCTTGGCCCGAAGTGCCTTTCAGTGATGCTGGTGGTACAACCCATGTTTAAGTGGCTCTTTGGTCACTGTCCTCAATAGCCTGGGTCCTCCT
>RCUC01127125.1:0-13942 GCA_003697995.1 Taxidea taxus jeffersonii | reverse complement strand
CAGAGGCAGAGGGAGAAGCAGGCTCCCTGCTGAGCAAGGAGCCCGATGCGGTACTCGATCCCAGGACGCTGGGATCATGACCTGAGCCGAAGGCAGCTGCTCAACCAACTGAGCCACCCAGGCGTCCCCAGAGATCATTATAAAGAGCAAATTAATAAATCACATACATTTGGATGAATCAGAGAAGTTTTGTTTTGCATACATATGTACACCAGCCAAGAAAACCGAAGAAGGAGCATCCTTTACACTTTCCCAACTGCTGAGTGCATGCTCTACCTGTTTCAAAGGTACTCTTGTATTTCACCTTTATTTTTGCTCTAACGGTATTTTTCTGTGCTGTAACTATTTTTTTCAATTGATTTTACTCTTCCTAAAACATACTCTCCTCTCTTTTTAAACACTTCCACAGCTCCCTGTTGCCCACAGAATGCAGCTGATACGAGCCCACTGCTCCCTTTTCCACTGCTGTCACGCACGGCTCCCCTTCTTTTTCAAGTGCTTCAAACGGACTCCCAGGCCTCTGGCTACATGTCCTAGCCTCTCTCCTGCTGCTCCTTCCATGGCAGGCCCTGCTACCATGTCTACCCGTCAGGAGCCCACTCTTTCTCAGGTTTAGTTAGAAGACTGAGGGGTCTACATGCTTCTCCACTCACTCCCTCTTTTGCTATTTGTGCTTCCAACTAAAACTAAGTTTTTGCTTTTGTGTAGAGTAAATTGTTGGAGCATCTCACTCCTTGTCCAGGCTCCTTAATAGAGGCTATGTTTCATCTGTGTCCCTGTAGCTGGCTCAGGTGTGCTAGAACTATTTTTAAGTGCAAGATAACCACAAATTCCCATCCTTAAAACCTACCCCCTGACTCTCCAGCATCTTCCAAAGAATGATTCCTTTGTATCCCTGCTCCACCAGGCACCACTTACTATCTAGTCTTCTCTTCCTCTTTTTGCAAGTACAACAAACTGTCATTACATTATATGTTAGGTACAGACTGTTTTTATTTACTTTCAAAATATTTATACAGACTTGTTTTCATTGTTCAGTTGACACGTGTGTGTGTGTGTGTGTGTGTGTGTGTGTGTGTGTGTATTTTAAAGATTTTATTTGAGAGAGAGAGAGACAGAAACAGCGAGAGAGAGCATGAGTGGGGAGGAGAGGGAGAAGCAGGCTCCCTGATGTGGGACTCGATCCTAGGACCCTGGGATCATGAGCGAAGGCAGATGCCAATCGACTTTTAATCTGAAAATTATTTTGGTACCTTAGGTTATCAGGGAACCCAATTTTTTCCATGAAAATTAATGGAAATATTTTCTGGTTTGATAACTTTCACTTAGAGGTCTGTTTCTCTGTAATGAACTAAAGTCATAAGGCAAAGTCTAGGTATGCTTACAAAGTATAACTACTAAGAATCAAAGAGTCTAAGAAAAAGCCCTTTTAAAATGCTCACTAACTTAGCAAGCCATGACTACTTCTATAAAGTCAAACTGCAAATGGTTCCCCAGTATTAATACTAGTACTGCCAAAAAAGGTTAGTTCGCTCCTGAACTGAAACCTGGGAGTCTACTATAGCAGTGGTTCTCAAACTTCATCATGCATCATAATCTGCTAAAGGGACTGTTAGAACACATTGTTGCACTTCACCCCCAGAATTTCTGATTCAGTAGGTCTTTAGTGAGGCTCTGGAATTGGGACATTTTTAACAAGTTCCTAAATTCTGCTGATGATTCAGGAGCCACACTCTGAGAACCACTGACCTATGGTTAACAATGGACTGATAAAACTTCAATATTAGAGGGTAGGGGTTAACTGAGAGCAATGGACCAGATAAGTACAGAAAAGTAGGCAGAATTGAAAGCCATTAGCACAAATACCTTAACTTCTCCTTGACTGTCCTCTTCAGGACAAGGTACAAGGGTTGCAGGGATAGGAATGGGGTGTCACTATCTGGTCACATTACTTTTCTTATCTTAAATATTAAAAACTACTCCAGGGGTGAAGTGTATTACTTGTTTAAGTTTAGTGGTCCTGGTCTTGAAACTTGTTTAATTTACCATGGACTCTAGAATCAGAGGAGTTTGTGCTTAAGGGCATAAGTTCTGGATTTAAATTTCTTGTATTCAAACCTTGGCTCTTCTACCATCTTTTAACGGTGAGACTGTGGCAAACTTGGCCTCCCTGGGCCTCATTTATTGTAAGAGTTAAATGACATCCACATGTATAGCACTTAGAATAGTGCCTGGCATGTGGCAAGTGTTCAGTACAGGTTTTACATCTTAGAATATCTCAGTAAATCTCAAAGTTCACAGTTTAGCATTTAAGATTTTCCAACCTGCTTTTTCAGGTTTCTCTTTCGTACTATGCCCCCTTAAACCCTCCTCTCTAGCTATATTCCCTTCCAAATTATCTCACACTGAGCTCCTTTTTTTCTTTCTTACTGCTTCCCTTCTCCCTGCATCCACTCCTTTTTCTCTTCAGCTATTCAACTTTTAACCATTCTCTAAAGCTAATTCACTTTTGCCATAAATTTTTTTCTAACCACTTCAGCCCCCAACATTCTTCCTCTCCAAGGAATATCCAAACCACAATTTGCAGCAGTCATTTGGTGCTCAGCACATTCTTCCTGTTACTAAAAGCTCTCTAATAGAAAAACATTCATAATTACACTAGCTAGTATATTTTATGTGCAGTAGACAGAAGGATTTATTCTTAGTCAATCTACTGATTAGCAGTAACCTAGGCATATTGCTTTGACAGCTACAATCATCTTGTATACATCATTCTATTCTTTTTAATTCTTAATTTAATTATCAGCATTTTTCCACGTTGCCAGAATACTTATAAAAATAATTTTAGGGTGCCTGGGTGGCTCAGTCCATTAACCATCTACCTTTAGCTAAGGTCACGATCCCAGGGTCCTGGGACCAAACCCCATGTTAGGTTCCCTGCTCAGTGGGGAATCTGCTTCTCCCTCTCCCTCTGTGGTCTCTCTCTCTTTCTCCCTCAAATAAATAAAATCTTTTAAAAAAAGTTTAAATCGATGCACTATTAAATAACCTCAGTTCTCAGTAAGCCTCTAGAATGATATACAGCAGGATCCAGAAAGAAGAGTGGACTTATTAGCATCAGAAGGGGTGGTTTCACAATTCTATTATAGTGATATTGTTTGTTTAATGTGGTGTACAGTTTACAAAAGAACTTCTCATATATATCCTTCAATCTAAAAAATGCTCACTAAATACTTGCCAAATTATTGCCTAAGGACATTTAACTAAGAAGTAGGCCAGGCCTTTATTGAGATCATCTGACTCCAGTGTGATTTCCCCTCCAGTTCAATGATTGTACCATTAGCTGTCATTTATTAACTGTATCTTGAGCATGACACCCTAGTAGGCCTCTTTCTTCACCTATACTATGCATTGAGAGTGTTTAAGGCAGTGTTTGCTTCGGCAGCAAATATACTAAAACTGGAAGACTCTCTAAAGCATCCAGCTCCAAAGTGGTAAGCTTTTCACTATGAATCTGTAAAACTAAGATCAGCTGTGGCTTTAGCCATGAGACAAGCAGAACATGCTATATAAAGCATATATGAACATTCAAATGATCTATCGTGATTTACACAGTTTTAAAAGGTGATTCCTAAAAATACTTAAAAAAACTAAAAGTCAAGTTCTATACATAAAAAAGTCTTTGCTCAAAATATAGGCATCATAATTTACTATACTCTGGCAACCCAAAAGGTAGATGCTACTCAAAAGTGTCTACAGATTGGTGCCAGTTCACAGACTTTTTGTTACCAGACTGTTGAGAAAGGTACACAAATTGAAATAGGTGTAAAAAACTGAGTTTGCATTTAGAAATATTTATAGTAATCCAACTTTGCTGTGACTGTTGAAGGATATGATTATTTCTTTTAATGTTTCATTTTTACTGTATTTTGTGAAAACACTAGTCTACCACAAATTAGGGAAGAATTGCGACACAAAAAAAATCTTGGCCCTTCACCACAAGTAATTTAAGAAGCACTGTTCCAGAGAATGCATTTATTTTTTAATTTTTTGATTTTTAATTTTTTATTATGTTAGTCACCATACAGTACATCATTAGTTTTTTTTTTTTTTAAGATTTTATTTATTTATTTGAGAGAGAGCATGAGAGGAGAGGTCAGTGGGAGAAGCAGACTCCCTGCCGAGCAGGGAGCCCGATGTGGGACCCGATCCTGGGACTCCAGGACCATGACCTGAGCCAAAGGCAGTCGCTTAACCAACTGAGCCACCCAGGCACCCCGCATCATTAGTTTTTGATGAGAGAATGCATTTTATAAGTTTTCTTCAACTGTATAACCAAAATAGTGAAACAACTCCAATCCCAGAGTAATGAGGGAATAATATATCTCAAATATGCTTATCTAAGATTTAGTTTAATTGCTGGGCATTGTGTTGAAAACTGACAGTTGTCCACCAAAATCCATTCTTTCCTTCTTACATAGTAAGAGAACTGTGGCAAGGCCCATGAATGCCTAGTTATACCACATTCCTTAGCTTCTCTTCATGGCCACATGCCTGAGCTCTTGCCTATGGAATGTATGTGGCATGTGGCATGACATTTTCAGGTTTGGGTCCCTACGACAGTGGGCACACCTTCTCCATTTTCTTTCTTTGTTTCTTTCTTTTTTTTTTTTTTTAAGATTTTATTTATTTATTTGACAGAGAGAGAGATCACAAGTAGGCAGAGAGGCAGGCAGAGAGAGGGGGAAGCAGGTTCCCTGCTGAGCAGAGAGCCCGATGTGGAGCTCGATCCCAGGACCCTGAGATCATGACCCACTGAGCCACCCAGGTGCCCCCCTTCTCCATTTTCTTGTCTCATTCTGTAACCTGGAAGTGGCAGCCCACTTTAGGCAGGACAGTGCTCAGATGGTGAAATAAAGCTTTACAACTTAGAAGGAAATAGGGCAACTGAATAAATTTATGCAGCAGAGTCACTCACCCATCTAACTAGAACTAATCGATCACCTCAGAACTATTACTTGAAAAGGTAATAAAACCAACATTCCTTAAATCACATCTATTTTGGGGCCCCTTTGTTACAGCAACTTAGCTTTAAACTTAAAACACCCTCTGAAATATGATGTTTCATCAATACCTCATATAGAACCTCTTGTTCCATCATTCCGTAAGTAACAGAAGTTATATTTCACCTCAATGGCCCAGTTGTGCCATGGCTGGTTTGTATCTTCATTTGTTTATCTATTTATTAATTCATCAAGAAGACACCGGTGTCTAATAAATCCAAGGCAATGCCCTTAGTACTGGGTAGACAATGGCAAGCTTCTAAGGAACTTAAAATTGAACAGGGGAGAATTACAAAGAAATATAAGCCATGGATTAGTGTGACAACAGGTCTGATAGGTCTAAGCTAGAATTTCTCAGTCTCAGCACTACTGACATTTTGGACTGGGTAATTCTCTGAGGATATGTATCTTTAAAATATTTAATAGCATCCTTGGCCCCTACCCACTGGATGCCAGTAACACCCTCTCACTACCACTGCTCAGTCACAGCAATCAAAAATGTTTCCAGAAACTGCCAAATGTCTCCCGGGGAACAAAATCACTCCCTACTGAGAATCACTGATTTAAGTGTAAAAAACTATGATGGTACAAGTCTAAGTTCTATGGGAGGAAGTAGACCAGTTCAGGGAAAGACTTCCTAAGGAAGTGGCATCTAAGGGGAGATCTGAAATGTACATGTTTGATTTCCATTCAGTCATTTAACAAATGCTTAAATGCCTACTATATTACTGTGTTATGTGATAGCTGTGTACTGGTGAACAAAACAAATGTAATTCTGTTATGTGTTATGGGGATGGCAGTTTAATGGGGGAGGATAAATAAAAAATTTAAATGTTATAAGAGAAACAACAGGATGGTATGACAGAAAATAACAGGAGAAAGGATCAACTTTAGAATGATATTTAAGCCATCTAATGGTGAGATGGTGCTAAATGTGCACAGAGTACTACAGGCAGAGCCTGGTGTGTTTAAGGTCATGAAAGCCAGAATGGATGATGTTAGTGGCCGAGTGCTCTGAGATGTAACTAGAAAGCAAACTGGCACCAGATCACGTGGAGTTTTATAGGCTATGATAAGATTAGACTTTAAATGCTATGAAGTCACTAGAGGAGTTTAAGCAAAGGAGAAATACAACCCAATTAAAGATTTTTAAAAAATCACCCTGGTGTGGAAAATGGAGGGGAACGAATGCAGCTTCAACTAGAATGGAAACAGTAGAGAGGGGGAGAGGTGGATGGATTTGATGTATATTTTTGAGACAGAACTTGCCATTTATGTGGGGGAGGGCAAAGTTTCTGGCTTGAGTGGTATAGTGCCATTTACTGAGAAGGGCATGACTGGAGGAAGAATGGGTTTTGGAGAAAATTATATATAGATACATTAAGTTTGCAATGCTTGCAGAGATGTCAAGTAGAAGGTTAAACGTATGTGGCTAAAACCTTAAGCAGCCATCGGGGCTATGTCTTCTCTATGAGTAAAGGTTGTTTGGAGCTATAGAAATAGATGGCCTGGAGTAAAATATACAGAAAATAGAGGGACTAAGGTAAGAGTCCTGAAAAATGCCCATACTTACAGGCTGGGAGGAGGAGAACCTGATAAAAGAGATTAAGAGTTACAGCTCAAAGTAAGAGGAAATTTAGGAGTGTGGCAAGTAGTTTAAGGATTTGGCAATGCTAGATCACCAGTGACCTTGATAAAAGCAGTTTCTGCATAGTATTTGGGAGATGAGAAAGTACAGAAAGAGGTACATATCTTTCAATACATGTGACTATAAGGAAACAGATAAATAGGATGGTAATAAGAGGGACTATAAGATCAAAAGAGGTCCTTCCTTCCTTCCTTTCAGAGAAGATATACTAGTCCATGTCTATATGCTGAAGAAATTGAAGAATTGGAATTAATCCAGAGGGAAATGGGGACCTTATTGCAGGGTAACAAGCAGGGGGAAGACATTAGATTAAGTGCACTGGAATTATAATTCTGATAGTAATATGGAGAATGCATGAGAAAGGGAACAGAACCAAAAATGGTTAATAAGGTGAAAAATGAGGGTAGTGTGAACTAGGGCAGAGAAATAGAAAGCTAAGAGGTTTTTAAGGGGTGCCTTGCTGGCTTAGTTGGTAGAGCACGTGACTCTTGATATTCGGGTCCTGAGTTCAAGCCAAACATCAGACGTAGAGCTTACTTTTAAAAAAATGAAATCAAAGAGATTTAAGGAAGTAGAACTGACTGAATGATTGGCGGAATGACTGGATGTCAAGGGTGGAAAAGAGACAAAGAGCCTCTCAGATTTCTCATCTGGACAACTTGGTTGATGGAGGTATCAGTCATTCAGGAGATAGGGGAACCATTTCCTAAAGTTCGCAGCAAAAAGAAAATGATAATGTTTAGTAGACATTTCTCCATAATTGTTCCACAGTGGACACCTCAAATAAAATACACCTGAACTCATTAACCAGGAGGGGGTCAGATCATTAGTCCCCCATAGGGCCACCTTTTCAAAACTCATACTCAACTATTTATTGTCACAATATCCTTGACCTGGGCTAAGAAACCTACTCTCTACTACCTATGTGAAGGTATGTGTCTTTTCTCATGTTATTTTCTGCACTTAGAATGTCTTCTTAAACCCTGACCTTCCCAATACTTTGGCTTGTATCTTCAAGGCAAATGTCATCTTTGTAATCTTTAGGAAGTAACCTCTTCTACATCTACCAGTTTTATAGCACTTAACACACTTCTGATCTTGAATTATATTTATGGAGATTTCTTATCTCTTTCATCACTTTTGGTGGGGGGCAGGATTTGTCTGATACTATTTCTTTTTGTTCCACAGGTACAAAGATGCTGTCAAATGTGCTGAATATATACCCACATATATATACACACATACATACTAAGTACTACATCTTCAAAGCACTATGTGTTAAATATAGGGTATTATGTCCAAATAGGTCATTAAAGCTCTGGGCTTAATTCCTAGGTGCCACTTATTTATTTGTATGATTTAGAATAAATTGGTCAACTTTTTAAATTCATTTGTAAAACAGGTATGATAGTACCTCCTTCATAGGGTCATTGGGGGAATTAAATGAGACAGTATATATGTGCTGCCCTAGAATAAAATACTCAATAAATGTTATTTAACATTATAACTAAAATGCATATGCCATATATAGTATTACTATAATTTAGTGAAAGGCTACATGCTATAGTAAAAATATATGACTTTTAGGGGCGCCTGTGTGGCCCAGTCAGTTAAGAGTGTGACTCCTGATTTCTACTCAGGTCATGACCTTAGGGTTGTGAGATCCAGCCCAATGATGGGCTCCATCCTGGTTGTGGAGCCTGCTTAAGATTCTCTCTCTCTCGCCCTCTGCACCCACCCCACCCTCTACCAGCTCATATGAGCACTCTTTAAAAAAAAAAAAAAAGAAAGAAAAAATATGACTTAAGACTTCCAGAGTCAGTCTTCACTTTGCCATTGTTTTTACCTGTAAGATCTGGGCAAGTTACTTGGTTTTTTTGAGCTTCATTTTCATTATGTGTAAAATGGGCATAATATACATTACAGTATTGTTTTAGTAAATGAAATGATGGTACACAGTAAGAGCTAAAATTGTACACTTCCAGGAACAATACCTCTAATTAATAATCTCAGCCAACAGCAGTATCTTGAAGAACCTTATTTTTCAATCAGAAAATTTCTGACTGAAAAATAAGCCTATATGTATATTTGACATGTAATTTTCTCTTTAACATCAGTACTTATCAAAAAGATTTAGAGGTGCCTGGGTGGCTCAGTGGGTTAAAACCTCGGGTCATGATCTCAGGGTCCTGGGATTGAGTCCCACATTGGGCTCTCTGCTCAGCAGGGAGCCTGCCTCTCCCCTCTCTCTCTGCCTGCTTCTCTTCTTACTTGTGATCTCTCTTTCTCTGTCATAAATAAATAATATCTTTTAAAAAAAAAGATTTAGTGAGCTTTTAAAAAAATCTTTACTATAGTTGGGAAATACAGGTAAGATTTGTAGATTAATTTAGGATAAAAGTGGGCCAATGATTGAATAACCAAATCAAAATGGAACAACAATGAACAGAGAAAGTGAACATTGCCAAAAACATGGACTAATATCTGTCTTATTTATAAGAAACAGGAAAATATAATAACTTTCCAGTTCAGAGTACACACACAGCACAGGCACTGAGTTCAACTTGGCAGTAACCCTATGATAACTACAAGCCAGAAAACAGCTGAAGAGCCAAACAAAATGAGTATAATTGGCAGATTCGAATATTAAGAGTTAGAAGGGGCTATAGGGACTATTTAATATTAGCAAACATTAGCAGTGTAAAAGGTTCTATAAAAAAGTGGATATTGGGGAAAGTAAGTCTGAGAAACTTATAAAGCTTAATAAAGTATTAAAGATTCTCAGATGTACTATGGAAAAGAAACCTGTTTAGTTTTTAAAAACTGATACTTCCCTTGTTTGGCCACAGAATTTTTAAAAAATAATACCTAATAATATACTCAGGACTAGGGAATATTTCTTTTATTTTGCAGATAGGAAACCTCCAATGGAGGCTACATTGTTTGCTTAATGTAGCACAGAAAGCTATAATGGGAAGGAGAACTCAGATTCTTACCTCTCAGTCCTCATCTTTATTCATTCAACTGGTATCTGATGAGGTATAAGAAAATAAAGCAAAAGTGGGTGTTCTAACATTCAAAGCAATTCTGGGTTAAGCTAGGCCTGTGAAAGGAATTACTGAGGACTGATTTTTTTTTTCTCCTTCAATAAACAACCTTCAGTCCTTAAACATGGTTCTATTTATTATCACTTCTTTATTATTAATGTTTCTGCTCTTCTATTTTCATGGTAGTGAATACCTATTAGAGTCTACTACTTTCTCTTTAGTAAGAATGGACTCCTGCCCACCCACTTTTTGTCCATTATGTCCACAACATTAACCACATGCTTGATTTATGCTCTCGCTCCAACCAGTGCTCCTATAGTGATGGGATAGGACACTGCTCTTAAAATAGACTATGCATATTCATCTGGGAGATGTGGCACAGTGCCAAGGATACTTAAAGTCACAGGACAATCTTAGTACATCCTCTTTAACCACTGGTTTACTGAAAAATTTAGTGGGGGCAGGGTGGGGAAGAATTTCTACATGAAAATAAATACATTAAAACTCACAATATAAAAAGTCACAGGAATTTTTAAGATTAGAAAATAAGATATGAAAAGGAATATTGTAGCTAAGGCAGGGTCCCTTGGATGACATCTCCCTGGCCTCTCAAGGTTGTGCCTACTCTCTCCTCTGATGGATGTCACTGGATATATATTCCACAGGGATCTAATTTTAGTTCTTAACCGAAGTTGAAGGTCAGCCACCTAAATCTGATAGTTCTAAACTTTTGCCCTCTGTGTACAGCACACGTGAGTGTGTGAGTGTATGTGTGCTCATGCAAGACAGACGCGGGGGGGGGGGGTATTAAATTCTAAAATAAGCTTTCTATAATTAACAGTTGGAACAGTGTTGCCAGTTCTACAAGACAGACCTATTAAAAATTTGTATTTTACAAAAATATTAAACAATCACTGACTCACTGCCAGAATCTCTAACTGTGCTTCTAATATAGGTTAGAGAAAGGATTCTGAAGGTCAAATTTGGAATTTCTTTGTAAAAAGCCAAAGATGAAATTTTCTAAATGAATATTCATGCAGCTGGGTCCATTTGGTATTTAGCTTAATATTTTATCTGTGCACTCTTGTGTGTTTCTTTTTCTGCTTGTAGTACAGGAGGTGATGCTAATTCTCACTTTTTATTTAATGGATACTGTCCTTGGGAGTAAGGTTTTATCTCACTGCCTAAATTTCACCTCTACTTTCCCTTATGCACATGCACACTTTTCAGTAAGACAGTTCTTCCGGTTATGTTCTATACCATGGTAATTTTGCCAAAAAGACTGAAAAGAGTGCAGAGGAACAACAATTACATAAGTTTGACTCAAGCTTTTTTGCTAATTAGCAATCCTGAGAAAGACATGTTGCACCATCAAGAGTTCATTAAGGGATAGGAAAGACTGCTTAGGTGTAAATGGAAACACATCACTCAGCTACCCATCCTTCCTTGACTGAGGGCAGAAATGGGCACGTCAAACTTTTTTTTTTCTCTTCAAGTACAGTACCAGCCAACTCTGCTTCTCTCAGTACTTAAGAGTCTTTTTATTTTTCAGAAAGCCCTTTTCTCCACTACCTAAATAAAACATATTTAGTGCTTTAATATACTGGCAAATACAAAGTATCATCATTTGTTGCTTATTATAATTTACCAAATAAGGGTCATTATCTCATTTAATCTTCAGTGAATTCTTAGCACAAGCTGTAGTTTGATTATGCAATGTACTAACAGGGCTGGAAGATGGACATTGCCACAATGTATACCTCATAGCTTAGTGGCTGATAGAGATCATGGTCCCATGGATGTCTACAGCTCCTTTGCCTTTTTGTCTTTTTCAGTTTCTCAGTCTTTTCCTGTATAGTTTCTTTGGGATTTCCTTGCTTTGTGTGCAGTGCCATCTACCCCACAACACTGAACTATTCACTCTGTACTAATTACTCTATCTCTGAATCCCTGGTTCTCAGCCGTAATGGCCCAGGTATGTATAGAAGATAATCAGGGGCACTCTGATGGTAAGCTTATGTTATGGAGTGAATGTCTGTGTCCCCATTTAATCTGTATGTTGAAGCCCTAACCCTCAACGTGTTGGTTTTTAGAGATGGGGCTTTCAGGAAAGTAATTAGGTTTAGGTGAGGTCATTGGGGGGGGGGGGCCTGATCCAATGGAATTAGTGTCTTTATAAGAAGAAACACTAGAGAGCTAGCCACTCACAGTCTCCCACCACGCCTCTTTGCACAAAGAAGTTATGTGAGCACACAGTGAGACGGCAGCCACCTACAAGCCATGAGTAAAGGCCTCAGGATGAAACCTACTGCTGGCATCCTGATCTTATACTTCCTATAGCTTCCAAAACTGTGAGAAATAAAATTCTGTTGTTTAACCAAGCCACCCAGTCTGTGGTATTCTGCTAATGGAAACCAGAGCAGACTAAGATAGCCGAGAAGAGGGACAACAGAGAAGTTAAGGTGTCTCAATGAGACAGTTATGAGATTTTAGAGATCCTTTAAGGTACACGAAGACACTAGTGACGTAGCAGAAAAAGTGGAGAACAGAGTATTGTTCTCTCTAGTCCCTAGTACTATTATTTTCTGAACCTGGATCTGGAGCAGTTTTCTTTATCTAAAGCTAAACTTACTCATGTATAAGAAGAAATGTATCTGTATCACAGAGTTACTGTCACTAGTTAATACAGATAGCATCTAAGAGAACATAGAATAAGATGTAATTCACCTTATATATTACTAATTGGGAAACAGCACAACTGAAGTGAAGAAAGCACCTGGCTTCAAGCACTAGCTTTGCCCTTGTGGCTATGTGATCTTGGGCAAATTTCTTGAAATCACTTTTGCCTCATTTCTTCATCTCTAAAAATAGGAATAACATCTAGGGCTTATAAATATTAAATGATTATATACTTAAAACTCTTTAGCTTGAGGTAGAGTAGAGGCTAATATACCTTACATCATAAAGATGGCCAGATGAACAAACAGTTCAAGAAACATTAACAGGCATACTCTACACAGGCACAATATGGCTAGGAAATTGTTATCTGTACTTGTCTTTTAATGGCAAAGCCACTTGAAAAAGGAAAATGCTGATGTTATAAACATAACATTGCAATTATGTATTAATTTTATAGATTCTGTGGTGTTCACTTGGAATCTATAGTGTCCATTACTGAGCACTTGTGTACTCAGCCCCCCTACAGGCACACAACTCAAAATGTTCCCAACTTAAAATTCAAGTACATGCAAATTATACAAGAGAAATAAATTCTAAGTGACAAGAAGTCTATTTTGGGCTGGGGAGCTAAAAAGTGCATGACTTAAGTTGTTTATATATTGGGAAGACTGAACATCTGTAAAATGAATAAATAAGGAATATAAATGTGTTTCGATGTATAGCAATTTAAGCTGTGTATTAAAAGACTGAAGGAATAAACTATACAGAATTCAGCCAGAAAAAGCTTCTTGATAAATATGAGTGTTAGGCAATAAGTGGGGAAAACATGATAGAGACAGTATGGCAGAAAGGAGGTAGGAAGACATATCAAACAGTGGATAAAGGTAGAGGCAGAGAGGGATACGTGTAAAGTAGGGGGATCAACCAAAGCAGATTTAGAGTTCATATAACTAAAAGCTTTCTAACAATTAAAGCTATCTGACAGCAGCAGCTGCTGTGGGTTTCCTGCTACTGAAAGTATTGAGTGTGATGACCCTTGGTGCAAGATACCTTACTTAGAAGGAATCACAGTACTGGAAGATATTCTGGGTCCCTTACTACACTGTGAGTTCCCCAAGGAGGAGCATTGAAGGCAGAAAAGGAGACAGAGGACGTGGGTTGAGTCTTAGCTCTTCCATTCATTAATTGCGACCTTCGGCAAATCAGCTTCTCAATTTTTCATCTATAAATGGGGAAGCTGGGAACACTGGAGATGTCTGTTCAGTCAGTAACTCTTTCAGGTCCCTAAGAATTTTTAGTCAAAGGTAGACATGCGTGTTCTCCCCTTTCCTTAGTACACAATCAAACTTTGTAAGGAAGAAAAAAGCTAACTGCTAAGAAAAAGAAACAGTACATTTTTGGAAAACAAAAACAAAAACAAAAAACCCCCAAAAACTGCAGGACGCCTAACTCCTTCTGATCAAGTACTATACGGCTTAAGGGGAGAGCTGACACTACATACTACC
>RCUC01127124.1:0-31192 GCA_003697995.1 Taxidea taxus jeffersonii | reverse complement strand
AAATCTGCATATAAGTGGGGCTGTACAGTTCAACTCATATTGTTCAGGGGTCTATGGTAATTGTTTTAAATACTTCCTCTACATACATTTTTAACCACATCACACTATTAAAATTTCATTTCAACCATCAAACATTATTTAGGAGGCATAAGAGGATGAGGAAAGTCTATCGTATTTATCCATATTTTTACTCTTTCCATTGTTTTTTCTTCCTTCCTGATGTTCCAAGATTCTTTTATCATTTCCTATTTAGAGAACTTCATTCACCATTCTTTTAGGGTAGGTCTGCTCCTAGCAAATTCTCTTAAGTTTTCCTCCCTCTGAGAATGTCTTGATTTCCCTGTGATTCTTAAAGGATATCTTCATTGGGTATATGATTTTGGATTGACATTTCTTTGCTTTTAGCAAACAAGAAGTATTGTGTAACTTCCTTCTGGACTCTATGGTTTCTGATAAGAAATCTGCTGCCATTTGAGTTGCTCACCCCCACCCCACCCCGCCCCAACCCCATAGGTAAAGTGTTTCTCTTACTGCTTTTGAGAGTTTTTTCATTGTCTTTACTTTTTAAGAGATTGGCTATAATTTGTCTTAGGGTAGATTTCTATGGATTTATCTTGTTTGAAATTTTCTCAGCTTCTTGATTCTGTATGCTTATAGCTTTTGCCAAATTTGGGGAGTTTTCAGCTATTATTTCTTCAAGTAATTCAGCTCCCATCTTTTTTCTCCTCTCTTTCTGGGACTCTCATGATTTAAATACTAGATGTTTTGTTATCGCCCTACTTGTCCCTGAGGCTCTGTTCATTATTTTTTACAGTTTGTTTTCTCTCTATTGTTCCTATTGGGCAATTTCTATTGTTCTTTCTTTAAATTCATTCATTCTTTCCTGCCTCCTCTATTCTGCTATTGAATTTAGCAGAATTTGAATTTACCATCCTTTGAATTTTTAATTTTGGTTATTGTACTCTTCAGTTCTAAAATTTCCATTTGCTTCTTTATATTTTCTGTTTATCTGCTGATACTTTCTATTTTTTCACTTGTTTCAAGCATGTTCATTATTGCTTGATGAAGTATATTTAGGATGGCTGCTTTAAAATCTTTGCCTATCCTAACATTTCTGTCATCTCAGTGCTGGCATCTTTTTATTGTCTTTTTTCATTCAAGTTGAGATTTTTCTGGTTCTTGACATGACAAGTAATTTTCAGTTCAATGGTAGACATTTTGGACACTATGCTATGAGATGCTGGATCTTATTTAAACCTTGTGTTTTACCTTACTTATTTTGACAAAGTGATGGCAGGGGAGGGGGCAGGTGCCATCTTGTTACTGCCTGTAGATGTAGAAGTCCAGCTTCTCCCCTAAGCTTCCACCGACAGCTGTGGCAGTAAGGACTCTTCATTACTGCTGGGCAGGGGTAGGAGTTCTGGCTCCCACTAGCCCTCTGCTGATATTATCCTGGTTGGAAGAGATGGGAATACCTTACTTCTTCCCATTTGGCCTCCACTGACACTACAACAGAAGGGGTTGTCCTCTTCCCAAGGCCATCTCTGACACCACCCCAGAGAGGAGTAGGAAGGGGGTCTCATTATTGCATAGTGCGAATGAAAGTTTTGACTCCTTATTTGGCCTTTGCTGACAACACCCCTGTTGGGGGTGTGGGTGTGCACTTCATTATGGGTGCATAAGGGTGAAAGTCTGGACTCCTCAGTTGGCCTTTGTTGGCATGAGGGGGTTGATATCACAGTTTTGTTTTGTTTTTCCTTGGTGTTTGTCTGGAGTATAGTAGTTATACATAAAAGTTTTCAGCTTTGTTAGCCTTTTTTGGTCCTGTGGCTATAAAGAACAGACTTCTGTTAGGGCTGTGTGTGTGTGTGTGTGCGCACACACACACACAGGTATTAGCATTTGGCTTTCCTTAGCAGCATTTCTGGCTTCCTTAGCACCAAAAAGAAAACCCTGGAAACTCACCATTGTGTTGTTCCTTGGATCCTGAGGTTCTGAGCCAGTGTGCCTTCTCTCCACTATTCAGAGTCTTATGTTTGTGTTATATATAACATTCCAAGGTTTTTAGTTGTACTTAGCAGAAGGCATAGGGAAAAGTAGATCTATTTAATATTTCTGGAAATGGAATATCTTCTCCTTTATTAGATGAAAAAACTGAGGCTCAAAGGAGGCAAGAGAACATGCCCAGGGTCAGGTAGAGAATTCATAGGTTGCTGATTTATATTCAGTTATTTTGTCTTCTCCTACAAGACTGCTTTTTTTTTAAAGATTTTATTTATTTATTTGATAGACAGAGATCACAAGTAGGCAGAGAGGCGGAGAGAGAGAGGAGGAAGCAGGCTGTCTGCAGAGCAGAAAGCCCGATGCGAGGCTCAATCCCATGACCCTGGGATCATGACCCGAGCCGAAGGCAGCGGCTTTAACCCACTGAGCCACCCAGGTGCCCCTACAAGATTGATTTTCTAAACCACAGGAATTACATCTTCTTTTTAAATTTTTGGTCTCTGTCAAAGTACCCAAATTCATATTTCTGTACCCAGTAGTTATCACATACTGATGCTTACTACGTGACAGGCTCTGTGCTGAGTGCTTTACATGTATTTTCTCACTTAGTCCTCATAAGAACCCCGTGAAATAAATGTTATTATTCCTATTTTATACACAAGGAAACCAAGGCCCATAAATGTAAGGTAATTTAAGTAAGTCATATAGCTGGTATCTGGGCTAGACTTTGTAGGCTTTCAATAAAACCTTATCTAATAAAAGATGGTTCCAGGAGAGATCGGCAAAAATTAGCTAGAGAATAGATTGGTTGCAAAGAAAGAGAAATAAAGCTAGCATATGTGACTTCTGTTCAATGGGTGAAGCTTTAGATGTTAGTCTCTGAGAGAAAATCAAAGATACACCAAAAATAAGTTTTGATATTTTAATAAGTCATTGATATTATTGTCCTTTAGCTGTGCTCCTGAAATTTAAAAAAAAGGGATTCCAGATCTTGCTCTCATGCTTACTTAATCCAAAATATAGTACATGAGCTTATGAGTGCTAGTCTTGTTGAAAGAATATAAAGACATTTTTAAAAAATTCATGAAATCATGAATAGAATCTTTCTATAGACCACAGTCCCTAGGACTAGCTTTTTCATGCTTTTCATGCCATCTCTTCCTGTTCCAAATGAGAATGTTCAGTGTCTCATCCTAAATCAATGGTGAATTGTTTCTGAGGAGGGGAGAAGTTTCGTCACTATGGAGAGCCTATCCACACATCCTGTACGTTTTCAAAAAATAGACAACTAGGGACACCTGGGTGGCTCAGTTGGTTGGGCGGCTGCCTTCAGCTCAGGTCATGATCCCAGCGTCCTGGGATTGGGTCCTGCATTGGGCTCCTTGCTTCGCGGGGAGCCTGCTTCTCCCTCTGCCACTCTGTCTGCCTGTGCTCTCTCTCTCTCTCTCTAACAAATAAATAAATAAAAAAATAAAATCTTAAAAAAAAAATAGACAACTAAAGTTCCAGATATATCACAATGGATAAGAGGAGCAACAAAAGGAAGGGGTCCATTTGTAGCTCCCATATTTATTTATTTCTTCTTCAGGGGTTTGGAGACTCCAATCCTACCTGAATAATCCCAGTCAGAAAAGTTGTGGATGCCACCACACTCAAGGATCTGTTATAGTCTGCAAGGAAGGAGGGCTTGGAAAAGTCATCCTTGATGAAAGTTCCCAGAATAAGGTTGCCATTGTTGAATGGGTACAACCTCAGGACATCGATCATCAGAGCACTCACAAGGAAGAAGGAACCTATGAAAGAAGGTGTTGGGGCAGAAAGTACAGTTTTAAACCCAGGTAACATGACATATTTGAAAAATCAAGGCATGATCTGTGGTTGTTTTGTTTTTGATCTGAAGAACTTTTCTTTTTTGAAAGTGGCCATTGGAAAATTAAGAAGGAGCAGAGAAAAGAACTCTGGTCCCACATGCCATGAGCATCTTCCAGAATTTAGATCTTGGTGGTACAGGTATTAACCTCTTTGCAATATGGGCACAGGGAGTTGGATTCAAAGGGATATTGAATGGAAATGCATATCAGGCTCAGCCACTGTACCTGCTCTTAGAGATGGTGAATGAAATGGTAGGGAGTAAAACAAAGCTAATCAATAATAATAAGAAAAATAGCACCTATCACTTATGAAGGATTTATTAGTTGCAAAATGACAATGAGATAAACCTGTTTCAAACATGATTTCATTCAGTCCTCCAATCCACAATGTCACATATGGGAGTAAAGGCAAATCTTACCTTTAAGTTACCTAACAGAAACAAAACTCCTGTAGCCTTATTATCAGTATCTGGAAATGATTGTGCTATGCCCCAGGAACTTGGAAATATGGGAATAAATTGTTCTTTCAGTCTCCCAATGTAAAATCAACACATAATGGATTTTAGTAAAGACATGTGATACCATCCTTTAAAAAGGCAGGATAGCACTCTGCATCTAGAATAATGGGATGGTAATCAGACTGAATATACAAATGTATCTGGAGAAAAAGTGTGTCCGTCAAAATGATCAGTGTTGGTTGGGTGGTCAGTTGTTCAGTGGGGAAGCCAAGAGAAAGGCACTTTACTAAGTAGATGTTGACAATGCCCTTCCAAGATTATTGCACATCTTGTGGTTTGATTGCTATGACAGTTTACCTAAGTGAAGAAAATGTGCTGCTTGTATGACTTTAAACTAGTTTGGTCCCTGTAAAAGTTATTTCTAATTATAAATTAGTAGATGTACTTTTGACTCAGGGCAGGAAAGGAAATTAAATCAAATCCTATGGATTTGAGTGCTTTGATTATGTGACAGCGTTTTCTCATTGTAAATTAATAAGCTAACACAGTCATTGAAATGTAGGCCCATGGACTTGGGTTATTATAGGTCAGCTGAAAGTTGGATCTACTCTAGGAATATTGGCAAACTTGCCTCTGGATCTTTTGGGTGAGGGCAGTCAGATTTCAATGTGTGTTAATTTCACCAGGGAAAGTACACCTGCTGTCTAATTCCTTTGGGGAAGAGCCAGCAACCTGTGTCTGGCAGTGACATTGATATTGGCACAGTCTCTGAAATCTGAACACTTACCCTATGGTTAGAATGTCCATCTTCTGCCTCCTTTTACCCTTCCTTAAGCATAACTTTAATTGGGGTTATTAGCAATAAGGAAATGATTGAGGCAGAAAGTCCACCCACCCCCTGTAGTTCTAGTGCTGAACTCACCAATGGACATTTGATGACACGATCCCAAAATGATGTAAATTACTGAAGAACAGAAAGCTGCATAACAGACATTGAGAGGAGGAATCAGTTGCCTTGTCAGCAAGCTAAATGTCAGGGCTGAAAAACAAGATAATTCAAGTAAGAAAAGGTAGGCTGGCTTTTCTTTTCTTTTTTTTTTAAGATTTTATTTATTTACTTGAGAGAGAGAGTGAGAGAGTATGAGAGGGGAGAAGGTCAGAGGGAGAAGCAGACTCTCCATTGAGCTGGGAGCCCGATGCAGGACTTGATCCTGGGAGTTAGGGATCATGACCTGAGATGAAGGCAGTCGCCCAACCAACTGAGCCACCCAGGTGCCCCTAGGCTGGCTTTTCAAAGTCACCTTTAATGAAAACTGTAAAGAATATTGAAAATAAAAATGATCTATGTGCTAGCTGCTGAGTGTGGTAATGAGATCTTTTAACCTGCAGCCCGTCATTAGTGCCTTTTATTACCTCCTTTTTTTTTTCTTTAGATTTTATTTATTTATTTGACAGACAGAGATCACAAGTAGGCAGAGAGGCAGACAGAGAGAGATGGGAAGCAAGCTCCCCGCTGAGCAGAGAGCCCAATGCGGGGCCAAAGGCAGAGGCTTTAACCCACTGAGCCAGCCAGGCGCCCCTACCTCCTTTGATATCTAGCTTCTCCTCCTCCTTTACCACATGCTTTTACACCTCAGTTCTAAATCACAGGCTTAAACACCTCTCCTTTCAAGGTCTTCATGCTAATCATGGAAAACAGATGTCACAACAGTAAGACCTCTGATTCCAGCAGCTGAGAAGCAGCCCCATTTCACACCTTGTCTAATAGCAGAAGGTTGGGCATCCTCCAGGACTGGAAATAAAGCTGGAGAACAAGGGAAGAATCATGTGTAACTGGCTTGATTCCACATTGGTATGTGCAGTCTCTCTTCCATATGACAGTCACTTAGGTCTCTTTCTTCAACAACTCCTTCAATGCTTACTTTCTTTTCCAAGAACACCATGAGAATTTGGAAATTTTGAAGCAAACGGATTAACGTGCATGGTGTCATCCTTTCATCCTTTGATGTAACAAGCCCACAGCTCCTGCCCTGAGGGTCTATCTTCTTCTTCTTCTTCTTCTTTTTTTTGAAAGAGAAAGAGAGAGAGAGAGAGAGAGAGAGCACGTGTACGTGTGCAGGGGCAGGGGAGGATTGCGGTGGGGTAGAGGGTGAGGGAGAGAGAGAACCTTGAGCAGGCTCCTTCCCAGCATGGAGCTCCATGTGTGGCTCCATCTCATGATCCTGAGGTCACAACCTGAGCCAAAATCAAGAGTCTAACAACCAACCGACTGAGCCGCCCAGGCACCCCCAGGCGGTCTATCTTCAACTTACATCATACCATGTGCTCACTTGAATTCAGTTATGAGTTCAGTGAGTGAATTTTGTATCTTAGGCAAGAAAGGTTTTTGTGTGTGTATGTGTGTGTGTGTAGAAGTTCAAACAAGTACAAAACCAGAGTATAATGGGCTCACATTATACCCATCACCTGCTTCAACAGTGGTCAACTCATGGCCAATCTTGTCTTATCTATTCCCTCACTCTTCTCCCACTTCATATTATTTTTAAGCAAATCCAAGACAGGAAATTATTTCATCTGATGATATTTCAGTACATATCTTTAAAAGAAGACCCTCTTATCTTCTTTTAAAGATTTTATTTATTTAACAGAGAGAGACACAGTGAGAGAGGGAACACAAGCAGGGGGAGTGAGAGAGGAAGAAGCAGGCATCCTGCTGAGCAGGGAGTCTGATGCAGGGCTCGATCCCTGGACCCTGGGATCAGGACCTGAGCTGAAGGCAGACACTTAATGACTGAGCCACCCCGGCACCCCAACTCTCTTATTTTTTAAAAGTAATCTCTACACCAAACGCAGGACTCAAACTCATGACACTGATATCAAGAGTCTCGTGCTCTACTGACTGAGCCAACCAGGTGCCCCCAAAGAAGACCCTCTTTTATATTACTTATTTATTTATTTTTAACGATTTTATTTATTTATTTAAGAGAGAGAGCATGAACAGGGGTAGAGGCAGAGGGAGAGGGAAAGGGAGAGGGAGAAGCAGACTCCCCACCGAGTAGGGACCCCCAGTGCAGGACTTGATCCCAGGACTCTAGGATCATGACCTGAGCCAAGGGCAGAGGCTTAACCAGGTGAGCCACTCAGGTGCCCTAGAATACCCTCTTTTAATTTAACTGCAATACCATCATTATACCTAAGAAATTAATAATGGTTCTCCATCAAATATCCAGTCAATGGTCAAATTTCCCTGTTTATTTCATAAATGGTTGTTGTAGTAGAGGACCCCTAAGATGATCTGTAATGGCTAATTAGTTTTCCTGCCTCTGTGTGATCCTCACCCCTTAAGTGTGGGATGGACCTAGTAACTTGCATCTCATAAACAGACTACAACAAAAATGATAGGATGTCACTTTTGAGAGCAGGTTGCAAGAAGACTGTGGCTTCTATTTTGGTTGCTCTTTGACTCACCGTCTCTTTCATGTAGGCCACCAGCTGCCACAGTTGGCTTCAAGAATGTGTGACCTATATAATTAAATAGGGCTTAGAAGGCACCACACTTGGCTCAATGCTATACCCTGACCATCTTGAATTTCTGAATATTTTTTGGACTAGGGGTTCTGCATGTAGCTGATCCTGTCGGCTGCCATGTTAGGAGGGCACTCAAGTGCTCTTGGAGATGGAGGCCCACAAGGTGAGATACAAAGGCCTATCAGCAGACACACAAGTGAGCCTGAAGACTGATCTCCAGTCTCTGTGGAGCCTTGAGATGACCGACAGTTTGACTACAACCACATAAGAAACCTTCAGCCAAAGATTTGGGGTGATCTTTAAAAAATTTTTTGCTATTATATGTTGTACTATCTTTGACAATGTTTACCAGATTCAAATGAAGTTCTCACATTTGTTGATAGGTCTCTTAGATCTTTGTAATTTATAGTTTCTCCTTTCACATTTTTTTTTCCCTAAGCAAGGTTCTAACGATTGCAAAAGCAAAAAAACCAAACCACCCCCCAACCCCCTCCCACACACAGAGAAAAATTGCTCAAATTAGCTTAAGCAAAACAGGAAATTTACTAAAAGTGTACAAAGGGCAGTTAGGCCTCATCAGAGACTGGGACCGGAACTAAAAAACCATCAGGATCCAAGGCAGTGATCTCCCTATTTTCTTTGTCTCCAGGCTTGCACAGTCTCCTGTCTTTGTTTCCAGTTTGGGGCCACTGTGAACAACATTGCCATGAATATTCTTATACATGCCTCTTGGTGTATCAAAGTACAAGTTCCTTGGGATTCTATATTCTGAAGCATAATTGCTGGGGCATTTTGCCAGAAAATGCCAACCTGTTTTCCAAATGGTTATACAACTTACACTCCCACCAGCATTGTATGACAGTTCCCATCATCTGCATCTGTGTTAGCACATGATACTGTAAGGTTTTAAATTTTGGTGTGTATGAGTTAGCGTGTAACCCATTTGAACTTCACTTTTCACTTCACTGATTGTCAGTAATGTTGATCAGTCTCATTGCGTTGTTTCCTTACAGATTTGTAGGAGTATATATATTACAGATTTAAATCCTTTGTAGGGTACCTGTATTACAAATACCTCTCCAGTTCTGTGGTTTGTCATTCAATCTTTATGTGTCTTTGAATGAACAAGACTTTTACTTAATTCAATTTATTAGTCTTTTCCTTTTAAGCAGGCTAGTGCTTCTTATGTCTTGTTTGAGAAATCGTTTTCTACTTCAAGATCATGAAAATATTCTTCTACATAGTTCTAAAAATGCTTTATTGTTTTACCTTTCACATTTAGGTCTTTAACCTACCAGGAATAGATTTTTATGTATGGCATAGGGAAGAGGTCTAAAAATTGTGGATTTTTTGGTGCTATTTTTGTTGTTTTTAGTAGTTCCCGCACACCCAGCATGGAGCCCAGTGTGGGCCTTGAATTCATGACCCTGAGATCAAGAGCTGAGCTGAGATCAAGAGTCACACGCTAAACTGACTGAGCTACCCAGGTGCTCCTAAAAATTGTTTTTTCATGTAAGTATCCAATTGTTTCATATCATTCGTTAAGCAGTTTGTTTCTATAGTGAAACATCTGATATAAAGTATGCAACATATATTTGTATGACTCTTTTCTGTTCCATTGGTATGCTTGTCTGTCATTGTAATACCACACCATCTTGCTATTTTGTACGAATTAGTTCAGTAATAGTTTTGATAATTTAAGTCAAAAATGCCTATTTTTATTGTGAAATATAGTATACATATAGAAAGTCCATTAAAATAAATGTTGATGGGGTGCCTGGGTGGCTCAGTCTGCTCAGCAACTAACACTTGGTTTCAGCTCAGGTCACGATCTCAGGGTGTGGGATCAAGCCCTGGGTTGGGTTCTGTGCTCAGGAGGAGTCTGCTTAGGATTCTCTCTCTCTGCTCCTCCCTTAACTCATGAGCTCTCTCACGTGCACTCTCTCCCTTTCTCTCAAACAAATAAATAAATCTTTAAAAAAAAATAGATGTTGAGCTGAATAAATACTTATAAAACAAACACTTTCGTTACCACCACCCAGGTCTTTGATTATAATTCCACCTGTTTCCACAAAGGTATTCATTATTTTGACTTGTGATAAAAATTTCTTTGCTTTTCTTTATAGTTTTAACAGTAGTATACATATTTCTAAACAACAGAGTTTAGTTCAGTAGGAATTTTCAGTTTGATTTATATATATATAATATATGCGCATATGTTATATATATGTATATAAAAATATATATTTAAGGAATTTATTCATTTGACAGAGAGAGACACAACAAGAGAGGGAACACAAGCAGGGAGAGTGGGAGAGGGAGAAGTAGGCTTCCCCCTGAGCAGGGAGCCCAATGCAGGGCTCTATCCCAGGACCCTGGGATCATGACTTGAGCTGAAGGCAGATGCTTAATGGCTGAGCCACCCAGGTTCCTGAGTTTGAATTTTATATTAATGGAGTTATACTGTATGTAATTTTTATTTCTGCCTCTTTTGCTCAATATCACATGTATAGGACCATACCATGTTGTGGTGAGTGCCTGAGATTGCTCATGTTCCTTGCATGTATTCCAATATATGCATATAAGAATGTTTATTCTGTCTACTTTTGGTGGACATTATCTTAAATATTATAACTTTATATTAAGTCTTGATAATTGGAGGGGCAGGTCTTCCCATGCTGTTCTTTCAAAAGAATATGGCCATTCTTGGCTTTTTGCATTTACACATACATTTTAGAATCTGCTTGTAAAATTCCATTAAAAAATGCTGTTGGGATCTACATTAACATTGTAATGAATCTATGAAGTTTATTTTGAGAGAACTGAGATCTTTAAATATTGAGTCTTCTAACTCCTGGACATGCTATTTCTTCATTAATTTCAATTAAGTTAGTTAATTAATATTACTCAGTAACCTATAATTTCTCTAAAGAGGACTTACATATATTTTCTTAGTTTCATTGCAACTTATTCCATATTTTTTATGCTTTTGGTAAATGTTATCTTTTTTTTAAAAAATTCACTTTTTGTTCCCTGCAGGTACATAAGAATATAATTGATTTATTTTTTAAAAGATTTTATTTATTTATTTGACAGACAGAGATCACAAGTAGGCAGAGAGGCAGACAGAGAGAGATGGGAAGCAGGCTCCCCGCTGAGCAGAGAGCCCGATGCGGGGCTTGATCCCAGGACCCTGGGACCATGACCTGAGCCGAAGGCAGAGGCTTTAACCCACTGAGCCACCCAGGTGCCCTGTAATTGATTTTTATATACTGATCTTATATCCAGCAAACTAGATAAAGTCTTACTAGTTCTATTAATTATTTGTAGATTATTTTCTTCATTAGAAAAATCATCATCTATAACTAATGAAGTTTTATTTCTTCCTTTACAATCTTTATACTGATATTTCTTTTTCTGGCTTTAATATACTGCCTATGAATTCAAGTATAATGTTGAATGGCCCCTATTTACTCTTTTTTAAAAAATATTTTATTTATTTATTTGACAGACAGAGATCACAAGTAGGCAGAGAGGTAGGCAGAGAGAAGAGAGAGAGGGGAAGCAGGCTCCCTACTGAGCAGAGAGCCCGATGTGGGGCTCGATCCCAGGACCCTGGGATCATGACCTGAGCTGAAGGCAGAGGCTTTAACCCACTGAGCCACCCAGGTGCCCCCCCCATTTACTCTTTTTTAAAAAATATATAATATTGATTTATTTTTTAAGTAAGCTCTACACTCAGTGTGGGGCTTAAACTCATGACTCTGGGATTAAGAGTTGCACGGTCCACCGACTGAGCCAGTCAGTGTTCTGTATCTTTGTTGTGTTGGTGGTTATGTAAATCCATGCATGTGTTTAAAATTTACAGAATTGAACACCAAAAGGGGGAATAAAAGTCAATTTTCCTGCAGGATAGTTAACTGAGTATTTAAAAAGGGATCCCTTTTCTCCAACTAACAGCCTTGTCCTAGAGTTGGTTGTTAGCTGCCTCTCGCCCCTTTGCTCGGCCTCTTTCATGCTTCATACAAGCCGTACAATCACAGGTTTCAAACCTGTCTGACAGGCCCCACAAGAATAAAGGAATAGCATTTATATACTATGTAGTACTAATTTAAATTAATTTAAATACTATGTAGTAGTTGCAAACTACTGTAAGTAAAGGATTAATAAAATCTTTTCTCTTTCTCTGTGGATAAATTTGATATTGGGTTAACTTTCTAGCTGTTTCTTTGGAAACCCAGTAATGGTGGGATGTCAGCTGTGTTACCAGCCAATACTGGTTATGGTAAAAATGAGCCTGATTAGTCTACTATATCTGGACCAAGCTGATCTGTGAATGAAGGATAAATATCCAGTGGGAATCGTTAGCTTTGAGCTTCTGAGTGCAGTAACTCTTGTAACTGGCCATGCTGTTTGTGGGACCCTGGAAGCAAGTTATGAGAATTATGAGAGACGTTGTTTCCTATTCAGGAAATGAGGCTTCTGAAGCCCATGATAGCTCCTGCACCTCTGTCTGTGTGATCTTGCTGTCTTCTATCTGAACTGCCACTTGGAAGACCAAAGAGTGGTGCCTGGACTGCTTTGTGTGTAACTTACTGAAGAGATGCTAGCATGCTGTGTTTCCTATGTTTTACCTTCCTAAGGAAAACCTATGCCAAGTGAGGTCTATTGTAGTTGTGTGAGTATGAAATGACTAATTAAGCAAAAACAATACAAAAAAACCCAAAACAACATTGAATGAGCATTGCAAATACTCTTGAAATTATTCTATCTAAACTAACAGAGTTAATTTTTTTTCTTAAAGATTTATTTTATTTGAGACAGTATGTATACGTGCTGGGAGGGTAAGGGCAGAGGGAGAGAATCTCAAGCTGATTCCCTGCTGAGTGTGGTGCCAGACAGAAGGCTCTGTCCCACAGCCCTGAGGTCATGGCCTGAGCTGAAATTATGAGTCAGATGCTGAACCACCCAGGTGCCCCAAAACTAACTTAATGTTTTGGAACCCACCCCGGAAGAGTTAGAAATCTGGCAGGTAAGGGAACAGATGGTAGTAATGCGAATGGAATTCACCTACTTTTTTCCATGCATCTAACATAGGTAATTGTTTTCTCTGGGTGAGCAGACCAGGTCTGATAGGCTGTGGGTGAAGAGGCTTCAAATCTTCCTTACCTTGGGGAACTTGCACAAGGCCAACAGTTACACCAGCAAGTAAGTCTCCAAGAAGCCAATCCTTGAACCGATATAGACACACCCACTCCAGGAAAGGAAAGATCGTTATTATGCATCTTAGAAACTTGTGCCATGAGCAGCTGTGAGAAAGAAGAAGAGAGACTTGATAAGATTTTCCAAAGAAAAAGCCCACATAGCCAAGAAAAGGCCTAGTGCATAACTGTTCCCATATAGCAGCGTTTCTTGTCAGCCTTATTGACATTCTGACACAGTAGACTAGATAATTCTTTGTTGTGGTGGGTGTGTCCTGCATCCTGTAGGATGGCTGCTAGCATCCCTGGACTTTACCTACCAGATGCCAATAGCACCCCCTCTAGCATACGAAACAGGATGTTTGGAAAGAATGAAACCCACAAATTTTCCAGTAGGAAAATGGACTCTTACTGCTTTCTCTTGATAAGGACAATGTTTTGAGATGTGATACTGGTAAGGCAGGGGCCATTAAGACATCCACATCATTCCCATATACCAATTTTCTTTACTGAATATTAACTCTATGCTGCTTTGATCTGTAGTATGTAGAAATTTATAGAAAAGGTAGGTAATGGAATCTTGCACTTTAGGAGCTGGCTATATAAAGGAAAGGCAATAAAATAAAGCTTTATTATCCTTTAACCTAGCGGACATCAATCAGAACCAATTTTGTTATCCAGGAGACATTTGGCAAAGTCTGGAGACATTTTTGGTTGTCACAGCTGAGGGAGAGGGTGCTACTGGTATCTGGTAGGTAGAGGACAGGGACTTTGCTACACATCTTGTAGTGCATAGGACAGCCCCCACACCAGAAACAATTTTCTTTTTTAAGGTTTTATTTATTTATTTGACAGACAGAGATCACAAGTAGGCAGAGAGGCAGGCAGAGAGAGAAGGGGAAGCAAGCTCCCTGCTGAGCAGAGAACCCGATGCGGGACTCGATCCCAGGATCCTGAGATCATGACCTGAGCCAAAGTGCAGAGGCCTAACCCAATGAGCCACCCAGGTGCTCCCAGAGACGATTTTCTGGTCCAAAATGTTACTGATGCTGAGATTGAGAAAATCTACATTAACCTCTAAATCTAAATCTAAAACAGCAAAATCATTGTTAGTCAATTGGTTAATTAATCAACCAGTAAAACTAATATGGTTTTAAATTGCTTTTCGCTATTTACATCTTAGTATGGGCTGAAAGCCAGAAGTATGAAGATTTTTCATGTACGAGCTATAGTTGGATAACTGGGATTTGACTATAGCAACAAATAGAACCTTAGTGTATGCAAAGCTAAAATGTGTGCTCATAAAGAATTTCACATGTTTGACTCTCACAACTATGAGCATTACTCCCCCTAAGGTAATTGCGGCCAAATAAGTGTAAGTGATTTTTTCCAAGGTCACAGTAGTGTGGGCAGAGCTGGGGCTACAAACTGAGTCTTCTGATTCTTACTTCAGTGTTCTCTCCACTCAATTACCACCATAGTTCATATCGGCAGCTATTAAATTCTGTTTGGGAGCCAGGAAAAAGATCATTGGTTTGGATGGAACATCACATTGCTTTTTTTTTTTTTTTTAAAGATTTTATTTATTTATTTATTTGACAGAGAGAGAGAGAGAGATCACAAGTAGGCAGAGAGGCAGGCAGAGAGAGGAAGGGAAGCAGGCTCCCTGCTGAGCAGAGAGCCCGATGATGTGGGGCTTGATCCCAGGACCCTGAGATCATGACCTGAGCTGAAGGCAGAGGCTTTAACCCACTGGGCCACCCAGGCGCCCCCACATTGCTTTTTTTATAAGAGTCCTTGGATGTTAGGCAAGGATACCTAGGGTGCTTTCTCCAATTATGGTCCCCAAAGGGGAGAGCAGAACATGTCATGGGGACAGTTTTTTCCTTCATCTGATCCTGTCTTTCCCATGTACCACTGGGCAGAAGACAAGCCACCCTAGGCAGAGTCATCAAAGCTCTTTGGCATGGAAAAATAATACAGTGGACATGGAATGATGAGACTCTAGACCTGAAAGAAAATCAAGGAAGGAGCTAGAGGGATAGGAATTGAAGCCAGTGTGTGTGTGTGGAGGGGGGAGGGGCAGTATAAGCATTTTGACACGAATCTGGATTTTACTCTGGGCATCTTAAAAGTGAGGAATGTAAGAGTCTATGTGAAAGGACAGGGGGCATTTTGACAAGAAAGGGAATATTTGTAGTTGCTAATGGAAAGGGAGAAGATGAGGAAAGAGATGAGGTTTTCTGTAGAAAAGAAGAGGTGGTTGTGGCACCTGGGTGGTTGAGTTGGTTGGTTCAGTTGGTTGAGTAGTCTGACTCTTGGTTTCAGCTCAGATCATGATTTCATGGGTCATGAAATTGAGTCCCGTGTCATGCTCCATGCTCAGAGCGGAGTCTGCATGAAGATTCTCTCCTCTGACCCTCTCAACTTGCTTTCTTTTTCTCTCTCTCAAATAAATAATTAAATCTTAAAAAAAAAAAAAAAAGAAGAGGTGGAGTTCAGAGACTTTTTTTTTAAATAAAAACCCCCACCTAAATCATGTTTTTTATCTGCTAGGTGCCTTACAAATACTATTTGAATCTTCACAGTCAAGTAGACCCTAGTATCATCCCCATTTTTACAGATTAGGAAACTGAGGCAAAGTTGGGTTAGATAGCTTACCTAAGGTCATGCAGTTGGGAAGCAGCAGAACTGGGATTCATAACCAGGCAATCTGGCTTCTGAGCCTTGCTCTTAACCACAGAGTTGTGCAACCTTTCATGTTAAAAATCCAAAAGTGGATACAATTGTATGTTTCAGAAATAAGGAGCTGGGATGCAGAACTGATCAGATTTAAGTGTCTAAGGATAGGGCAGGTTGGGGGGAGTTAGGCTGAAGTTTCTTTGGTAGTACCTTTTTATGATGAAGTAAAAGTCAGGAAAAGACTCTCCTTTTGTACAGAAAAAGTCAATGTGCCCCTAAATCCCCTCTTTGACACATGACCTCTGACCCATCTGGAGTAGAGAAAATGAGAATAGTGATGTAGGACTGGGGAGGGTCTCCAAGACCACAACTTACAAAAGGCAGGATATGGACAAAGGAGAATGCCTCAGAGAAGGAAGGTCTACAATAGGGCTGTGTGGAGGCCTTCCTCCCTTGTCACCCAACACAGGCCAACGGTAGTGATAAGTCAAGGGATGAGAAAGACTGATAAATCCCAAGCGTGAATGAAGACAGCTTGAATACTTAGGGTTGATATAATGATGTAGGTTACAAAGGGTCCCTAACTGGAGGTCTATGGACTCCCCACCATGGGTTTGTAGATAGAATTTGTAGGTATGTGAACTTAGGAAAAAATTAAACCTTTATTTTCATTACCTCCTAACAGATTTAGCATTTCCATCAATTATGAATATTGACAACAAGCCACTGTGGTGTCGGCAGAACCTTCGTCATCAATAGAAACTGCAATATTTTCATATTACCTTAAATTTGCTGCAGAGATTTAAGATATCATTTATGTTCATCACTACCTTGAAATTATGGTAGTTATTAGATCCACATTATTAAATAACATTATTGTGGTATTTTAAAATATTTTGATAACTATACTTCAACCTAGCTGGTTTCCTTTATAGTCCTATGTATTTTATGCTTTAAAAAAATATTCTGGCTAAAACCATTCAATGGGGAAAGAGCTGTCTCTTCTTCTTCTTCTTCTTTTTAAAGATTTTATTTATTTACTTGACAGTGAGAGAGAGAGAAAGCACAAGCAGGCAGAGTGGCAGGCAGAGGGAGAGAGAGAAGCAGGTTCCCAGCTGAGCAGGGAGCCCGATGCGGGACTCAGTCCCAGGATGCTGGGATCATGACCTGAGTTGAAGGCAGCCACTTAACTGACTAAGCCACCCAGGCATCCCAAGAGCTGTCTCTTCAACAAATGGTTCTGGGAAAATGGGATCTCCACATTGAAAGAATGAAGTCAGACTCTAACTTTATACAATATACAAAATTAACTCAAAATGGATCAAGAATCTAAGTTTAAGAGCTAAAACTATAAAGCTTGTAGAAGAAAACATAGAAAAAATCTTCATAATGTTGGATTTCCCAATAGTTTCTTAAAGATGACACCAAAATCATAGGAAACAAAACAACAAAATGGATAGACCGGATCTCATGAAAATTATAAACTGGTGCACCAAATGACACTATCAACACACGGAAAAGACAATCCACAGAATGGAAGAAAATATTTGCAAATCATATATCTGATAAGGGTTTAGTATCCAGGATATGTACAGAATTACTACAACTCAACAATAAAAAGACAACCTAATTTTAAAAGAGGTAAATAGACATTTCTTTAAAGAAGATATAAAAACAACCAGTAAGCACATGAAGAGATCTCAACATATTTAGTTATTAGGGAAATGCAAAAAAAAACAAACCAAACCAAACCCCACAATGAGATACCACTTCATGCCTGATAGGATAGCTATAATTAAAAAAAACAAAAAAGGAAAAATAACACAAGTTGAAAAGGATACAGAGCAAAAACACTTGTACATTGCTAGTAAGAATGTACAGTGGTGTAGCTTGTATGCAAAAGTCTGGTAGTTATTCAAAAAATTAAACATAGAGTCACCATAAGATCCAACAATTCTACTTTCAGTTATATACCTGACAGAGTTGAAGACAGGTTCTCCAACAGATACTCCTATGCCAATATTGATGGCAGCATTATTCGCAATAGCCAAAAAGTGAAAACCCAAGGGTGCACCAACAGATAAATGGATATGCAAAATACGATATTTACATACAATGGGATATCATCAGCCATAAAATGAAATGAAGTACAACATAGTTGAAGTGTGAAAACATCATGCTAAGTGAAATCAGCCAGAGGGGAAAGACAAAAATTGCATGATTACACTTAAATGAATTATCTAGAAGAGGCATAGGGACAGAATGGAGAGGAGAGGTTACCAGGGGCGAGGAGGAGGGGACAATGGGGAATTATTGCTTAACGGGTACAAAGTTTCTGTTTGGGGTGATGAAAAAGTTTTGAAAAGAGTGGTTGCAGAACATCGTGAACTGTCATTAATGCTGCTGATTTGTCCATTTAAGACCGGTTAAAACAGCTGATTTTCTGCCATATGTATTTTACCACAATTTTTTTAAGTAAAAAAAAATTATCCTGTGAAGATGTCCATTAGCTTTACCAGCCTGCTACAAGGTTGACAGCACACAAAAAGGCTAAGAGCCCCTGAACTGGAGCACCCACATAGTCCCCGTGACTATCAGTGGCAGTGAGTTCTACATTGCACGGTTGTGCAAGTACTGCCTAGGGTCCGTGGGATATGAGGTTAGAAGGATCTCATTCTGCTACCACGACTTAGTCCACCATCTCTGCTTCTGTTGCTGTTTTTAGGAGACTGGTAATAGTCGCTCATCAAACGATGTATTTATTAAATATCATCCCTAGATGCTGTCAGGGACATCCAAGAAATTTATAATCAAGAGGGTGTGGGGCGCCTGGGTGGCTCAGTGGGTTAAGCCTCTGCCTTCGGCTCAGGTCATGATCCCAGGGTCCTGGGATCGAGCCCCGCATCGGGCTCTCTGCTCCGCAGGGAACCTGCTTCCCCTTCTCTCTCTGCCTGCCTCTCTGCCTACTTGTGATCTCTATCTCTGTCAAATAAATAAATAAAATCTTAAAAAAAAAAAAAGAGGGTGCTACAAGGCAAGCCACAAGCAAACCCACTGAAGAAAAATCACAGAGAAGCCTAAGGGTCCTGAAGATAGGAATTCAGGGGAGGAAGACAGAAGTAGGCACCAAAGGAGTAAAGTAGGGTTTTGGTGCCGCTGGTGTGGAGGCAGCTGAATGACCCCCCACACCCACCGGCACTGGACATGGTGTCTGAAGGTGGTGATGTCGATGTCCAAGTTCCCAGAGGAAATACTCTTCCTTCTGTGTTCCTGTTGAAAGGTCTCCTCGTTGTACACATCTCGCTTGACATCATATGTGAAAGAATTTTGCCTGTATTTATAGCCAAAACCCTGGGGGTTCCTCTCTGGTTGCAACATTCCTGGTGGAGTGGGGAGAGATCAAACAAAAAACAGTTTTAAAAAAACTAGATTCTTGGCACATTCTTATGGAAATAAAATTTCCATATAATGATATCTGATATTTACATAACATTTGCTGTCTTTTTTTTTTGAAGATTGATTGATTGATTTATCAGAGAGCGGGAGAGAGCACAAACAGGGGGAGCAGTAGAGGCAGAGGGAGAAGCAGGCTCCCTGCTAAGCAAGGAGCTAGATGCAGGACTCGACCCCAGGACCCTGGATCATGACCTGAGCCGAAGGCAGACACCTAACCGAATGAGCCACCCAGGCGTCCCAACACATTGCTATCTTAATAAAAACTTTCTCTTGTATAATTTTATACTCAAAGCCACCTATAAAGAATGCAAGGTGTGTATTTTTCCAAACAGGGAGACCTAAAAGTTTCAACAGCCTTGGTTGTTTAATAATTCAGGACTAGAACCCAAACGTCTTGCTAGGAAATCTAGTTTTCTTTATGTTCAATTCTATTGCGGAGGAAATGATTATGGGTAAAAGTCAGTAGAACCATCAATTTTCACCACAAACACTGAAGGTGAAGTGGTCAATACAGTATCTTCTTCCCTTTATCCCTTCCTTTTCTTCATAGCGCTTGTCAGGACCTGATTCAATATCTGTCCATTGTCTGTTTCCCTTACTAAAATATAAGCCCAAGAGGCAGGACTTTGTTCATGGCTATATCCCCAGGTGCCAGAATATTGCCTGAAAGTACCAGCTAGTGGCACCTCAGTGTAGCAGAAAAAACATTGCATGGGCTATCAAGAGACTCGGGTTCCAGCCCAGGCTGTTTTTCTAACTAGCTATATGATTAGGAACAAGTGTCTTGGAAACTGAGGGTCAGTTTTCCTTTGGTTTCATGCATAAAATTACATGGTTGGAACACGTGGTCTCTAAGGGTCACATTAAATTTTAAAGATTTTATTTTTTTTATTTGAGAGAGAGAGCTAGAGAGAGAGAGAGAGAGAGAACACAAGCAGCAAGAGTGGCAGAGGGAGAGGGAAAAGGAGAAGCAGGCTCTCCGCTGAGCAAGGAGCCCTGGATGTGGGGCTTGATCCCAGGACCCTGGGATCATGACCTGAGCCAAAGGCAGATGCTTAACCGACTGAGCCACCCAGGTGCCCTGGGTCACATTAAATTTCAAAAATCTATATAATTCTTCTCTTTTAAGAAAATGAGAAGCATCGCTTCTCGGCCTTTTGGCTAAGATCAAGTGAAGAAAATAAGAAGTAGCAGTTACTGAGGATGGCCACAGGCCTATTTCTGGGAGAAAGTATAATCATTCTTGATCATCTATTGTTTGTTTGTTTTTTAAAGATTGTATTTATTTTAGAGAGAGATCACATCAGAGAGTGTGGGCAGGGTCAGGGACAGAAGGAGAGGGAGAAGGAATCTCAAGCTGACTCCTCACTGAGCATGAAACTGATGCTGGGCTTGATCTCATGACCCTGATTTCATGACCTGAGCAGAAATTGAGAGTCAGATGCTTAACTGAATGAGCCACCCAGGTGTCCCTCATTATGTTTTTGAACAATAAAAAAAGCATAAACTAAATTGCTTCCATGTAAATGTGGAAAAGCATATATATCTATGTATCTATCTATAGATATATAAGATACCTGGGTAAACACTCAACATATGTAGATTACTCAAGTAGTTCTTTTATAAGAGAGGCTGAAAACAAGTTTAATGTATCAGCAGCTTTGTTTTCCTTCAGAATAATCATGTATCATGATCAGCAGCAGCAATATTTATAGAGCACTTGCTATATACCAAGCATTGCACTCGATTTTTTTCATGAGTTATTTCACATAATTTCCATGACAATCCTAATACTGCTATTATGCTCATTTTATGGGTGATAAAACCAAGTCAATTACTTTATACATTTTGAGAAATTAACTAACTGGGCTGTAGACATAGATTGTATTTTTACCCTCAAAGCACTGGGTAGCACTCATGTGTTGTATAACACCTATGAACTAAAGATCACAAATTCAATAAAGTGGGCATATGATTGGGGAATATAGAAGAGGATGGAAGAGGTATTTTACAATGTATCACTTAAGAGAATTAGTAATATGTGTTTTCTGCAGAAAAAACAGAATTGTACATTAAAACAGGTAATATTTTTCCTTTTCTTCACCCGTCCACAGGACTATTCATACAGTCATCCTTACTTTTCTTGTGTAATCTTAAAATAAGCTTCCATTGCTGGAAGAGAGCTGCTCCTGGCAACTGAGAGAGCCTAATTAACCTGCCAATTATACTGAGATTATAAAAACTGCCATCCTGGGTTGGATCCAGGGTTTCAAATCTAGCATTTTCTTTCTGAAAGTGGTACCAAGGCAGGGTTGGTGTAAAGCAGGCAACATATAGACATTGAGGCATAGAGGGAACAGTGGGACTGATGAGGGCAGCAACAGCTCCTTGCACGGGGCAAGTGGGGTCCAGCCAGGCCAAGTCTGATCTTTCTCAAGATGAGTGACAATTGCAGATTTTTATCTGAAGTCTTCTAACTTTGAAATGTTGTCAATTACTTTATAATTTTTTTTTTTTTTTTTTAAACAGAGCATATCTAACAAAGTCCCTCTGCAGGCCAGATTTAGCCTGTGGACCATCAGTGTGTGACCTCTGTACCAAGAGCCTTGTTGTTGAAGCCATGAAATACCCTCATGCTATCCTATCACAAATTATAGTTTATCCCCCAAGAATTTCTCTAACTCTCTCTTTTTTTTTTAAGATTTTATTTATTTATTTATTTATTAGAGAGAGAGAGAGAGAGAGAGAGAGCGAGCGCACAAGCTCAGGCAGACAGAGTGGCAGGCAGAGACAGAGGGAGAAGCAGGCTCCCTGCTGAGCAAGGAGCCTGATGTGGGACTCGATCCCAGGATCGCTGGGATCATGACCTGAGCGGAAGGCAGCTGCTTAACCAACTGAGCCACCCAGGCGTCCCTCTAACTCTCTTTCCAAGTGAAAGTATTTATATTTTCTGTTGTCATGCTCTTTGGAGATATTGGATCCCACTAGTTCACTTACAGAAAGTAGGGTTTCATTCTATTGTCTTCAATCTACATTATTTATATTTCGAGAGGTAGCTCCTATCTACCAGACTAAGTTTTGGTAAGTCTATCTGCTTTTATTTTCACAATTTTATAAATTTCTACCATATGTACTCTTGGCCTTCATTTGTTTCTGCTTCAGAATTCACATGCTATTTCATCTGTGGTCAATTAATTTAGTGTTCCACAAACATTTGTTGAATGCTAGGTGTAATGGGGATTAAAAAAGACAAAGACTCTATAGTTCAGTAGATTAAAAATTCCAAAATATAGTGCTGTACGATTTGAGAGGTGGGAAAGACAGGAGGCACTAACATTTATTGCTGCTCTGCCATATGCCAGGTTCTTCTCACACATCATCTCAAGAGAGGTACTCTTTTCCTCATGATGATGATACCCATTTTACTGAGTTTAGTGAGTTTCTCAGAGTCATAAAAGGCTTAAATAGCTAAGCCAGAACCTGAACCCTGTCTTTCTGATTCTAAAATCATGCCAAATCCTAATACCATGTGACCTCCTACAGAGTGGGATTAATAATTCCAACCTAGGGGGATGAGAAAGGCCTCCTTGGGGAGAGATGAACTCTGCTCTGTCTAAATTGAGGGCAGAGAGGAGAATAAGGTATTGAAGGAAGAGAATAAGATAAAATTACAAAGATAATATAAAGCAAGTAATTTAATAATCTGAGTAAAAGAGAGCCTGGGTGGCTCAGTGGGTTGAGTGTCTGACTCTTTATTTCAGCTTAGGTTATGACCTCAGGGTTGTGAGATGGAGCCCTGCCTTGGGTTCTGTGCTCAGCAGAGAGTCTGCTTGAGTTTCTCTCCTACTCCCTCTGCCCCTCCCCCTCTGCCCCTTCCCTTGCTCACAGGCATGGTCTCTCTAAAATATATAGAACAAATCTTTAAAAAAAAATAGATCTGCATGAAGTCAGTGTCAAGCCCCCAAAAGTAGATTGAGGCCTATTCCTGGAGGGTCTTGAATAGCTGGGTTGAACTTAGACTTTTAAGCTATTTAAAGTGTTTGAAACAGCATTTCTCACAGAATTAGGACAAACAATTCTAAAATTTTTGTGGAACCACAAAAGACCCCACATAGCCACAGCAATCTTAAAAATGAAAAACAAAACTGGGGTATCACAATTCCAAATTTCAAGTTATGTTACAAAGCAACAGTAATTAAAACAATATGGTACTGGCATAAAAATAGACACACAGATCAATGGAATAGGATAGGAAGCCTAGAAATAAACCCACAATTATATGGTCAATCAATCTTTGACAAAGGGGAATGAATACACAGTGTAGAAAAGACAGTCTTTTCAACAAATGGTGTTGGGAAAACTGGACAGCAACATGCAAAAGAATGAAATTGGATTCCTTTCTTACACCATACATAAAAATAAACTCAACATGCAATAAAGACCTAAGTTTGTAACTTAAAACCATAAAAATACTTGAAGAGAGCACAGGCAGTAATTTCTTTGACATTGGCAACATTTTTTCTAGATATGTCTCCTGAGGCAAGGCAAATACAAGAAAAAATAAATTATTTGGACTCCATCAAAATAAAAAATTTCTGGACAGTGAAGGAAACAATAAAAAACTAAAAGACAACGTACAGAATGGGAGAAGATATTTGCCAATGACATATGTAATAAAGGGTTAGTGTCCAAAATCTATAAGGAACAGATACAGGGACGCCTGGGTGGCTCAGTTGGTTGAGCGGCTGCCTTCGGCTCAGGTCATGATCCCAGCGTCCTGGGATCGAGTCCCACATCGGGCTCCTTGCTCGTCAGGGAGCCTGCTTCTCCCTCTGCCTCTGCCTGTGCTTGCTTGCTCTCTCTCTCTCTCTCTCTGTCAAATAAATAAATAAAATCTTAAAAAAAAAAAAAAGAACAGATACAACTCAATACCCCAAAGATAACTAATCCAATTAAAAATAGGCAGAAAACTTTTACAGACATTTCTCCAAAGAAAACATCTAGATGACCAACAGACACACGAAAAGATGCTCCATATGACTCATCATCAGGGAAATGCAAACCAAACCCACAATGAGTTTATCACCTTACACCTGTCAGAATGACTACAGTTAAAAACACAAGAAACAAGTATTGGGAAGAATGTGGATATAAAGGAACCTTCTTGCACTGTTGGTGGGCATGCAAACTGGTACAGCTGCTGTAGAAAACAGTATGGATGTTCCTCAGAAAATGAAAAATAGAACTACTCTACAATCCAGTCATCACACTATTGGGTATTTATCCCCCAAATACAACACTAATCCAAAGGGATACATGTACCCCTATGTTTATTGCAGCATTATTTACAATAGCCAAACTATGGTAGCAGCCCAAGTGTCCAGTGCTAGATGAATGGGTAAAGAAGATGTGGTGTATATTATACAATGGAATATTATTCAGCCATAAAAGGAATGAAATCTTGCCATTTCCAACAACATAGAGAGTATAGCTAGAGAGTTTGATGCTAAGGGAAGTAAGTCAGAGAAAGGCAAACACCATATGATTTCTCTCTTATGCGGAATTTTACAAAACAAATGAGCAAAGGAAGGGAGAGAGACAGACAGACAATCAAGGAAACTCTTAACTATAGAGAATAAGAGGATGGTTACTAAAGAGAAGGTGGGAGGGAATGGGTGAAATAGGGGGTGGGGACCAAAGACTACACTTACCACGATGGAAAGAAAAAAGTGCTTGGGCAGGACTAGTCATAGGCACAAGGAGGTTTTTTGGGAGGATGAATGGTGTCAGTGGTATGGTCTAGAGGTATACTGTTCAATATGGTAGCCACTGGCTACCTGTGGCTATTTAAATGTAATTAAAATAAACCAAAATGAAAAAATCAGTCCCTCAGTTGCATTAGCTACATTTCAAGTGCTCAACAGCATTATGCAGCAGAGGCTACCTCACTGAACAGTGCAAGTATAAAACATCTGCATCATCACAGAAAGTTCTATTGGACAGGAGAGACTGAGGCAAGAAGTCCAAGTGGAGATGATGAGTATTACTGTAGTTTAGGGCAAAAGGAATCAAGTCATAACTCGGGGGAGGGGCCATAGTGAGGATAGCTAAGCTGTCTTTCAGGGTTCGTCACATGACTGGCGAAAGGTAGTGAGGTAAAATGCATGATTTCCTTACTGGTTTTTGCTCTTGTTGTCTGCAGTGTGTCATCTCTGGAGTTTGTCCAGCTTCATTATGTCTTTGTGGATTTCCTAAAAACCCTAGTGCTTCATTTGCATGTCCTAGCAGGACACTTATGACAAAGTATGATGACAAGAAGCTCCTATTTACAAGAGGCAGATGTAGTTTGATGTGGAGCAGGTGGTGCATTTCAGAAAAAAGTTATCAAACCACACTGATGGAATAATGTACCTGTCAGCTGAGACACAGTGCGAGGTGGGGGAGAAGTCTCTGTTACTGACTCCTGAAGGCATCAGTGTGATGGGCCTCTGTCCACAGTGTGATCAACAACATGCTGAGCTCTACCCATAATCCTGAAGGTTAAGTGTCCACTTAAGAAACAATTCCGGGGGGAGCCTGGCTGACTCAGTCGGTTAAGTCTCCGACTCTTGGTTTGCCACGTGTTGGGCTCACGCTGGGCATGCAGCCTGCTAGAGATTCTCTCTCTGCCCCTACCTACCCTCGTGCACTCTCTCTTACAAAAGGAAAAGAAAAAGAAAAAGGAAACAATTCCCTGATGCTTCCTGACATCAAATGAAATATTTAGGTGGGATGACCACAGGTCCAAAGTTTTTAAGATTTCATTTTCTTATTCTACAAATGCCATTCTGGGCATCAGGCTTCCCTAGTAATTAACAAATTATTTTAATCTATGTAGCCACACTGAGGGCCCACACTACTAGAATCAGCATCATCTGGGGACATGTTAGAAATGCAAATTCTCAGGCCCTACCTAGCAAGACTTAATTAAATTATCAGAAACTCTGAGGATGGGCCCGCAGCTGGTTTAAGAAAAGCTCTAGGCGATTCAGATACACAGTCAAGTATGGGGGCCACTGTAAAAGCAGCCAATTATCTTTACCTGGTCAGTCTTTCTGTGCTAACTTTGGGAGCACTGTTAAAAACCGGGACTTTTGACCTAGCCCTTGCATCCCCCATACTACCCCTGTCTATCCAGCCATCCATTGATTCATTTACATGTTGTGTTCAAAGTATTTTAAAAAGCCAAGCATAAAAAAATTTAAATGCAATCCAATTTTCTGACTATTGACCTGATAGATATGAAATCCTGAGCCTTACTTTAGTTGCAAGAATACCTTTTGCCCCATAGCGTCATCTTTCCTATATCCTCTATAATCATGCTAAGGTAAAATTCACTTCCAAAATTTCAAGTAAGCATCTGTAGTTCCATCAAACACAGCAGACCTTTGCCGTTACTACCTCATTTTTATAGGGAATGTATTTGGAATACAGCAAAGGCACGAGTGAGGTGTATCCCTTTTAATATCCTGCAGTCACGCTGCCCTTTGGCTGGGGATGAATACTAAGCCCACAGCCCTCAAGGAGCTGACCACCGGACACATAAACAACTACCTTCAATGCGACTTGGTGAGACTGTTACCAGTGGGGTGTGTTGGAGAGAAACTCATGGTCGGGGTGCATTAACAAGAGTTAAAGGAAAGAGGCCATAGCAGGTGGGAGTGGGGGCTCAGTCCGAAGAAACAAATGAACGGAGCAGTGAGGTCTGAAAGCAGAAGGCGCTCCTGGGCACAGACGGTGAGGTGGTGGGAGAGGCCTTCGGCTGCAGACAACCCAGACCGATGAGTCTGCAAGGATTCGGTTGCAAATCACACGCATTGACTCTAGTCCTTGTCTTTCACAAGTAGAGATGATGCCTCCGAGAGGTAAGCTCTCGAGGACCACCGTCATTCATTCATTTCGCAAATATTGACTGAACGCCTGCGACGGGGCCCGACCCGGCGAGTGACGGACGCAGCCCCCGCCCGGGGACTTCGAAGGGTAACGAGGACCTGGTGCCCCGCACCCGGACGCCCGCGTCCTGCTCAAACCTGCGGCCCTCGGCCCCCGGCAGCTCCCAGCCGCGGCTCCACCTGGTTCCCGGAGCGTGGCGCGAGTGCTGGCGCTGGGGTCGGACGCGGACCCGGCTGGTGGCTCTGTAGACGCGGACGCCGGCGGTTCCCGAGCCGTTGCGGCCGAACTCGCGGGCGTTCTGGCGGGCGGGGGACCGGAGATGGGGCGAGGAACCCGAGCACGGGCAGTTGCGGTGGGGAGCCGGGAGAGGAGGGGGGGGGGTACCCGGGCCGGGGAAGCCCCTTCACCTGTGCCATCCAGGCCTCCACTTGCTTTCGGGGTTGACTGCCCTTGGCTGGGGGCCTTCTAGATACCAGGCCTTGTGCCCTGCACTTCACTCACAGTCATTCGCTTAAGTCACCCTACGATCTCGTCAGGTCGGAAGACGAGGGAGGAAACTGGAGGCTAGAAGGTCATTCAGGTTTCCAACCTTAGCTTTCTGCCCACAAGCCTGGCTCCTCCCACTGAAGGACGCTCCTCTGCCCAGGTCTCTCGCTGGGCTCCCCCCTCCAGAGCCCGGCCCTTTAACCTTCTGAAGTTGACTCAGTCCCTGTCACCGTCTCTAACTATACCCTGTAGTCCTGCTTGGCCCAGAGCGGTTTTACACCTGCTCGATTACTGTATTAATGTCTAACGCGTTTACTTTACCTAGTCCTTCCTTTTTGTAGATTGTCACCCCCATAAGGCAGGGATTTTTTTTTTTTAAATCTCTAACTGCTGTATTATCAGTGCCCAAACAATGTGGATATATAGTAAGAGGTCAATAAATTGTAAATCTCATGTAAGCAGCATCTGCCTCTGTTTTTGAATCGACTGATCAGAAGTGCCTGGCACCCAGTAGGTATTCAGTAGGTAATTGTTGAATGAGTGGCTGAATGTACTGCTTACTTCATCTTTGCCCTTTCAGTCACTCAACCTCACTATCCCAATTTTTTTGGATATGAATTCCTTAGGATTCCTGCTGCCCAGTTTCCTCCCTTCTATCAATGCAGTAATCACCTCAATCCCCCACTCCTACCTGCCATATCACAGTCATATTTTTTGCTCTCACTTCCTCCTTCAGCCTTCATTACTTCTTGGAAAGCTCCCTAACCGGCATTTTGGAACATTTTCAAGCAGGATGTCTTCATAGGCAAGAGAATCCAGGCTAAGCCACACTGAATCCCCAAAGAAAAGCTTTCCTTGAATCAATGATTCTGGTTTTTGTTTTTCCTCAAGGAGAACTGAGGATCCTGCACCACCTCCTAAACTGAGATCATGGTCATTATTCATAATTAGTCCAATAAATATTTATGGTGTACCAGTTATGTTTCACACACTGTGCAAGATGCTGGGACAAGACAGGCAAAATCGGAGCACTCCAAGGGATGCGTAACACCGAAGAGAATAATCATGGTAAGTGTTGAGAAGCGTCCTGGCTTGGACCCAGTTATTTCTAAGAGAGACTGTGACAAGCTTAAAAGTGGGGGTAGGTATGGGGTTATAATATCCTGCCCAATCACACTTATTATTTTGCTCAGCTTATAAATGGCTCTATTAGGTGGGAATGTAAGGCAGGAATTATTTTTGCAGGAACTAGAAAGAAAGTCTAAGAAAGGTCAATCGACTTGCCTGATGCGACACTGCCAGAAGACCACTCTCTGCCTTGTTCTACTTCTTAATCTGAGTGGCATGAATCAAATGCTTAAAATCGACTTCACTGAAAGCTTCAGAGCAGAAATCAGTTTCGAACCCTCAGAGTAATGTTCCAAAACCCCTTTCAAAGGGAGATACCGGAGACTTCCTGAATCCGAACTACCTGGGGCATATCGTAAAAATTGCGCATTCTTGGAGCCTGTCACGGACCTATCCACTTAGACTCCCTGTGGGTCCTGAGACTTTGCATTTTTAAACACCTAAAGTGATTCTTCTGCACATAAAAGTTTAAGAACCGCTAGGAGAGTTTGGATGGAAAACCTCAGCCTTAATGCAGAGCTAATATTTGCTTTTGGGATAGAGTTCGTCACAATTCGGAAGATTAAGCCGTATGTCCTTGAGCAGATGGAATACAACGGCTTTCTCGTCAGAATCTTCCTTTTTTTAATGTAAATATTTTTTGGAAATTGGGGGTTCTGCTTAGCAGATGCTCGGCTGCTGGTGACTACAGGCAGTTCAAAGATCTTTTGGCTCTTTTCCCGACACCCTATTAGTCACTGTCGCTTTCCACCACGGAGCCAGGCACTTACCCCGCCGACCACGGTGGGGCGCACGCGGCATACCTTGCCAGCTTATCCCTTCCTTCCCGGGTCCGCCTTCGCGCCCTTAAGAACAGTCCCGGAGAGTTCTTGCCTCTGGTGTCCAGCTGTTGCTCTTTTCTCGCGAGAAGTGCTCCTCCCATCCTCTCCCGTCGTCAACCCCCTCCCGTGGGCAGGTTCCATATTGGGTAAAATCTCGGCTCGCGGAGAGTCCCGGGAGCTGCTCTCGCGAGAGTACGGCAAGAGGCTTCTGTTCGCTGGCTCTGGAACTGCGACCACTGGAACCTCAGCGGGCGCTGCAGCTGGAGCGGTAGTCCCGCAGCACAGCCGGGAGTCGGCCTGGTCTGGGAGAGGGTGCAGGGAGAGCGTTGTGGGCGCAGCCTTGAGCTCGGGAGCGTGCCCTTGCCCTTAGCCGGGCTCGCTCCCGTCGCTGAGGCGCGTCCAGCAGCCGCGGCTGACAGGGGCCGCGCGCGCGGGAGTCAGCGGGGTCGCGTCTGCCGCACCTGCGCCGACTGCCAGCTCCAGGTCCCCGCCCGGCCGGGCGGGCGACAAGGGCCGGGAAGCGGGAGCGGGCGCAGGCGGGGCCCCTCAGGGCCACCTCCTAGCCCCGCGGCCGCCGCTGGAAGATGTCTCAGGAGAGGCCCACGTTCTACCGGCAGGAGCTGAACAAGACAATCTGGGAGGTGCCCGAGCGTTACCAGAATCTGTCCCCGGTGGGCTCCGGTGCCTATGGCTCCGTGTGGTGAGTGTCACCGGGCTTGGATCTGCGGTGGGCTGAGTGGCCCTTAATACCCCAGAGCCAGGCCTGCCCCCATAGCTCAGCGATGCACCAAGCGGCAGGAATTTTCCTTGGGGGAGGGCACCGCTGCCTCTTGGACCCCTGTCCTGCACTCCCTGTACCCCTTGCACCCCTCACTCTGCACCCCTAGGTAGGCGGTCAGCTGTGTGCAGGATGCAGGTCCACGGTGGGCTGTGGTGCTGGAGCTCGGCCCCGGCTCGCACCCTGCGCAAGCCCTTGTGGGGGTTGCTGCTCCGGTGTCTGGCACGGAGGAGGGGGTGCCTCTTCGGGGGTCCCCCTGCCAGCATCGAGCAGAAAGATCCTCTCGAGAGTTGCGTCCACTTTGGGCGCCAAAGCCCGCCCTCAAAGCAGACAAGCCGGGGGAGCTGCAGGGAGAAGCAGAAGGGCAAAGCTCGACCGGGAGACTGCGGTTGTCCGAACAAAACTGAAGACGAAGGGCGTTCTGTCCGGGCCTTTTTTTTTTTTTTGCAAACCTCTTTCGAAATCTCATTTGAGAAGCATTCGTTTTGAATTCGCACTTGCATTAGCATCGACCCGTGGAACCTAAAATACCGACTTTATCTCGGCCAGCACAGTGCCAGCTTGAGTGGTGTGTTTCCGATTCGGTTGAAAGCGTATTTCCTTTTTGCAGAGTGGGGGTGGGTGGTAGTGCCTGCAAGAACACTGCAGCTTGAGAAGCTGGCGGCCTCACTTATTAGTCACATACCACTGCTCATTTAAGTATTGTTTGGCAAAACAGTTTTCCCTTTTGGAGCAAGTGAGATTCAGATACCTTGGACGAGCTCAAGAGCACGAAGTTATTAACAATGCTCGGACGTATTGTAAATATTTTTTAATTGCAGTACATCTTGTGAATATTTTTTTTTTT
>RCUC01127123.1:0-33635 GCA_003697995.1 Taxidea taxus jeffersonii | reverse complement strand
TAATACTCTTCTAGAATAAGAGGAATCAGGGCTTATTGGAGAAACTGCAGATTCTAGGGCTGGAGCTGAGAATACACAAGATGAGCCAGAACTTATAGTGCCAGAAAGGAAAAAGGACAGGGTAGGTCAAAAAGACATGGGCAACTGAAAAGAGGTCCCACCGGCCAAAATAACATATTGTTTTATTACAACCCAAAGCAGAAAGAAAATTCATGAGTACATACAACATAGATAAATGACTGAATGAATAAGTGGGGGGAAAGGGACAACTCTCTCTTACAAAAGAATTCCACATATGTTACATAAATTTTCTCTCTTTCAGGAAGTAGATCTTAATCTTATTCCACTCCTCCACAGGAGTGTGGATTGTGCTTAGCAACCTGTTAAGTGGGGAGACCTAATAAATATGGTTTCTGCCTGGTGATCAAGGTTATCAGTCATACATCATTATTAATAGTATGTACCAATGATAATGATGTGATGAGAATGGTATGTCACCACTGTCCTAGTCCTCCCCTGAACCCCAAATCCCAGTCTACACATGAAGAAAACACCAAGACACACCAAAAAGACATGCTACAAAATACCTGACCCATACTTCTCAAAATTGTCAGGGTTATCTTAAAAAGGGAAAAAGGGCAGGAGGCAGCACAAAAAGAAATCAAGGAATCAAACCCATTTACAATTGCACAAAAACTGGTAAGATACCTAGGAACCAAACTAACCAAAGAGGTAAAGGATCTGTACTCTGAAAACTATAGAACACTTACGAAAGAAATTGAGGAAGACAAAACGAAATGGAAAAGCATTTGACACTCATGGTTTGGAAGAATACTGTTAAAATATTTATACTATCCAAAGCTGTCTACACAATTAATGCAATCCCTATCAAAAAACTACCAGCATTTTCCATAGAGGTGCAACAAACAATCCTAAAATTTGTATGGAACCAGAAAGGACCCCAAACAGCCAAAATAATGTTGAAAAAACACCACCACCACCACCAACAACAACAAAATAAACTGAAGCTGTACATCACAATTCCAGATTTTAACAAAGCTGTAATCATCAAGACAGTATGGTACTAGAACAAAAACAGACACAAAAATCAATGGAACAGAATAGAGAACCCAGAAATGGACCCTCAACTATAGGTTACCTAATCTTCGACAAAGTAGGAAAAAACATCCAATGGAGAAAAGACGGTCTCTTCAACAAATGGTGTCAGGAAAATTGGACAGCCACATGCAGAAGGATGAAAGTGGACCACTTATACCATACATAAAAATAAACTCAAAATGGATTAAAGACCTAAATGTGAGGCAAGAATCCATCAAAATCCTAGAAGAGAACAGAGGCAGCAACCTCTATGACCTCGGCCATGGCAACTTTTGGCTAGACAGGTCTTCAAAGGCAAAAATAAACTACTGGGACTTCATTAAGATAAAAAGCTTCTGCATAGCAAAGGAAATAACAAAACTAAAAGACAACCAACAGGATGGGAGAAGGTATTTGTAAATGACATACCAGATAAAGGACTAGTATCCAAAATCTATAAAGAACTTATGAAACTAGAAAAAAAAAAAGAACTTATGAAACTCAACACCCAAAAAACCCAAAAAATCCAGTCAAGAAATGGGCAGAAGACATGAACAGACATTTTTCCAAAGCAGGATACAAAAGGCTAACGGAGGAGTACTTGGGTGGCTCCATCAGATAAGCCTCAGACTCTCAATTTTGGCTCAGGTCATAAAATCAGGGTCCTTGGATTGAGCTCCACACTGGACTCCACCCTCCACAGAGAGCCTGCTTCAGAGTCTCTCTCACTTTCCCTCTCCCTCTGCCCCTCTCCTTGCTCACTCACGTGTGAGCACACACACACGTGTGCACGTTCTCTCTAAAAAGAAATTTTTTTTTAAAGATTTCATTTATTTATTTGTCAGATAGAGAAAGAGAGCAGGAGTGAGCACAGGCAGGCAGAGTGGCAGGCAGAGGGAGAAGCAGGCTCACTGCTAAGCAAGGAGCCCGATGTGGGACTCAATCCCAGGATGCTGGGATCATGACCTGAGCAGAAGGCAGCCGCTTAACCAACTGAGCCACCCAGGCATCCCTAAAAATAAATTTTTTAACATTTATTTATTTGACAGAGGTTACAAGTAGGCAGAGAGCCAGGCAGAGAGAGAGAGGGGAAGCAGTCTCCCCGCCAAGCAGAGAGCCCAATGCGAGGCTCCATCCCAGCACCCTGAGATCATGACCTGAGCTGAAGGCAGAGGCTTTAGCCCACTGAGTCACCCAGGCGCCCCTCTAAAAATAAATTTTAAAAAAATGTCCAACAGACACACCCAAAAATGCTCAATATCACTCATCAGGGAAATACAAATCAAAACCGCAATGAGCTACAACTACACACCTGTCAAAATGGCTAAAATTAACTCAGGAAACAACAGATGTTGGTGAGGATGCAGAGAAAGGGGAACCCTCTTACACTGTGAGTGGGAATGCAAACTGGTTTAACCACTCCGGAAAACAGTATGGAGGTTCCTCAAAGAAATTAAAATAGAACTACCCTATGACCCAGCAAATTGCATTATTTATCCAAAGGACACAAGAATAGTGATTCAAAGGGGTACATGTACCCCTAATGTTTATAGACGCAATGTTCACAACAGCCAAAATATGGAAAGAGTCCAAATGTTCATTGATGGATGAATGGATAAAGAAGATGTGATGTATATATGTGTGTGTGTGTGTGTGTGTGTGTGTGTGTATGCACACAGAGATACAATAGATTACTCAGCCATCAAAATGAAATCTTGCCATTTGCAAGGATGTGAATAGAACTAAAGGAACCAGAGTGTATTATGCTAAGTGCAGTCAGAAAGACAAATACCATACTATTTCACTCAAGTGGAAGTTAAAACAGATGAACATAGGGAGGGAAAGAAAAACAGAATAAAATATAGAGAGGGAGGTAAACTATAAGAGACTCTTAAGTATAGGGAATAAATAGGGCTGCTAGAGGAGAAGTGGGTGGGCGATGGGGTAACTTGGTAATAGGCATTAAGGAGGGCACATGATGTAATGAACACTGGTGTTATATGCTCCTGATGAATCATTAAATTCTCCCCCTGAAACTAATACTAAATAAAAACATAAAACTATATGTTAACTTGAATTTAACTAAAATCTTTTTTTTAAGATTTTATTTATTTGAGAGAGAGAATGAGAGCAAGAGTGAGCATGAGAAGAGAGCAGGTAAGATGGAGAAGCAGACTCCTCACCAAGCAGGAAGCCTGATGCGGGATTTGATCCTGGGACTCCAAGATCATGACCTGAGCTAAAAGGCAGTCACCCAACCAACTGAGCCACTCGGGCGCCCTTAAATAAAATTTTAAAAGAAAAAAAAATGGCAGGAGGGAGTGGGAGGACTGAGAAACTGTCACAAACCAGAGGAGACAAGATGACCAAATGTAACAGGTATTCTGGAAAATATCCAAGAACAGAAAAAGAACTGGGAAACACTAGTGAAATGTGAATTAAGTGTGACTTAGTTGATATTCTTAATTGCCTTAGTGGTTTCAAATCTACCATAGTAAGACAAGATGTTAAACTAGAAGAAACTGGGTAAGGAGTACATAAGAACTCTTTTTGCAAATCTAAAACTGTTTTATAATAAAATTTATTTTTTGGACACCTGGGTGGCTCAGTCGTTAAGCATCTGCCTTTAGCTCAGGTCATGATCCCATGGTCCTGGGATCAAGCCCCAGGTCGGGCTCCCGGCTCCACAGGGAGTCTGCTTCTCCCTCTCCCACTCCCCCTGCTTGTGTTCCCTCTATCGCTATGTCTCTCTCTGTATCAAAAATAAATAAAATCTTTTAAAAAATGTTTATTTTTTAAATTGGAGATACACATCCCTTACAGCCTAACAATGACAGTCCTCAGAATATACCCAACAGAAATGTGTGCACAAATACTAAGAGACATCTAAGAAAAGCCATAGCGGCATTGTTTGTAATTCCCAAGTACTTGAAAAGACCCAAGAGCCCACCTATGATAGAACCAGTAAGTAAACTGTGGTAAATTCATTCAATGAAATCCTATACAGCAATGAAAATAGAGGATATGAAGCTACCTGCTAGGATGAATCTCACAAACATTATCAGTGAAAGAAGCCAAGAAAGAAACCCAAGAAAATTATGTACCATAGAATTCCATTTACAGAAAGATCAAAATTAGGGGTACCTGGCTGGCTCAGTTGAAAGAGCATGCAACTCTTGATCTTATGAGTCTGAGCCCCATGTTGGGTATAGAGATTACCTAATAAACTTTATAAAGAGATCAAAACTGAAAAAAGAAATCCAAACTATACTGTTTATGGATGTATGTTTAGATGATAAAGCTATACTTTTTAAATGAGTTAGGGGTACGAAGGTAACTACCTATAAAAGTTGATTTAACAGCACCTCTGCAGGGAGGGAGGTGTTCATGATCAGGGAGATGCCCCTAGGGTGCGTGGGCACTGGCAATGTTCTTTTCCTTGACTTTGAATTGGTTTATGTGGATGATCATTTGGTAATAACTCACTAAGCTGCACATTTCTTTAATGCTGTTTTCTATATGAATTACAGTTCACACTAAAAAATGGTTTTAAAAAGGTTATTATCAGAAAGACATAATGTAAATAGATTAGAAAAGCAATAAAAGCAAATTATTGCTAAAAGCCTTTTCATACAGAGAAGGAAAGAGGTAAATGGCTATCAAGTATTTCAGAAAATGTTCAAACTGGAAAGATCAAAACTAATACAAACCAGGTGCTATCACTTCACACTTATCAAAATGGCAAAAATATTTAGCTGTAAAAAACAATACAATATGTTGATGAGAGTGGAGTGGAGCAGATACTGTTAGCATAAATGTTAATAGCTACACTCTTGGAAAACTGCGTGTCCACCTACAAAGAACTTTAAAAACATGCATGACTTTCCAATCAGTAATCTCCCTCTGGGAAACTATCCAATGGAAATAATCCCAAATATAGAATAAAGTTTTCTGCATAAAGGTATTTTTTTTTTTTTTGTCAGAGAGAGAGAGAGCAGGAGCGAGCACAGGCAGACAGAGAGGCAGGCAGAGGCAGAGGGAGAAGCAGGCTCCCTGCTGAGCAAGGAGCCCGATGTGGGACTCGATCCCAGGACGCTGGGATCACGACCTGAGCCGAAGGCAGCCGCTTAACCAACTGAGCCACCCAGGCGTCCCTAAAGGTATTTTTTTAAATAGTAAATAATTGTCAAATTAAAATTCAGCTTTGATTAATGAAACAGATGCATTAGAAACATGGCACATGTTAGGGCACCTGGGTGGCTCAGTCAGTTAAGCGACCATCTCTTGATCTCAGCTCAGGTCTCCATCTTAGGGTAGAGAGTTCAAGCCTCACATTTGGCTCCAGGCTGGGTGTGGAGCCTACTTAAAAGAATTTTTTAAAAATATGGCACACACTTGATTGAAACTAATTTTTTTTTAAAAACCCTGCATAAAAGCAGACAAAGAAAATAAACCAAAATACTAACCTTGGTTGTATTTTGGGATTATGACAATTTGTGACAATTTTAGAATATATTCCTGAAGTGGAAAACCAAAAAGAAAAAAAAAAAAAAGACGGCATTATCAATTTGTCAAATCCCAAAAAGATTAAGAAATGAATGCCTGTTGACTGTACTTGAATTCGGCGGGTGGGAGCTCATTGGGAACCACTGTATTGGGGGCAATTTTAGGTTGCTGCTGAGGGACAGAACTGGGAGTTATTTAAAGCCTCACTACTGTGGGTAGAAGTGACCAGTACATGAAGCAAGCATGTGCAATTCTTTCTCGAACTTTTTTAGTTCAGAGAGAGAAACTAGCATCATGGAGCACAGGGTCTGTAAAGTTTTTGGCTGTTTGTCTTCTGTAGGAAGAGTAGCTGAGAGAAAGCAGAGTGGAGGAACAACGGCTGAGCCCAGGTGGAGAGAATATTCTCAGACTGAAGACTAAACACCTGGTGCCAGGCAGGAAGGGGAGAGGTGTGCCTGAATTTCAGCGGTTTGGTACAAGTGAGGATAATCATACCACCAGCCCTCAGGGCGGGTATGCACGAGAGTTAAGGACAACCCTAGGTCGCAACCCGAACTGGTCTCTCTACCCACGTGCCCACGTGTCCACCAGCCCCAGCACGCCCGCAGCGTTCTCCATCGAGAGGCCTCACAGCTCCTCCTCTCGGACCTCTGGTCAGGGTCTCCATTCCCTTCCTCGCCTTCCGTAAGAATGTAGACGATGGAGACGCCTGGGTGGCTCAGCTGGTTAAGCGGCTGCCTTCGGCTCAGGTCATGATCCCAGCGTCCTGGGATCAAGTCCCACATCGGGCTCCTTGCTCGGCGGGAAGCCCGCTTCCCTCTCTCTCTGCCTGCCTCTCTGTCTACTTGTGATCTGTCAAATAAATAAAATTAAAAAAGAAGAAGAAGCAGAAGAATGTAGACGCTGGGGAGAACTTTCACGGCACCTATCCTAATTTGGAGCAAGCAAAACACCCCCAGAGAAGAAGAGGGTCATTCCATACCGTTGGTCACAGAGAGAGTCCGGGGACGAAAGTTAAATCCCAGCACTGAAAGCCACGAGCCAAAAAGGAAGGGAAAAAAACACTTCAACAAGTACCTGCTGCTGGAGGCGAAACGCTACCTCACCCTGGTCTTACGCCCAAGCTCCCGCCTAAAGGACCCTCTCTGGGCGGGCCGGGAGCGGCTCTTCCCATTGGCTGGGGCGGGGCGTCGGGTTCTCAGGCACGCCCTGCACTCAGCGCTCGGCGCTCGCACACCAGTGGGCGAAGAGCCTTCTTGCTTTCCCCCTAACCGAGAACACGTGCGAAGGTGAGGGTCTGGGAGCTGGACCTGGCTTAGTTAGACCTTTCCCAGACAGGCTGACTCCCAATAAGCTGCATCCCTTTATTCATCCATGCAGTAAACCATGTAATTACTGAGCATCTACTTCGGGCCTGGCAGTCTTCAAGGCCCTCTCTAGCTGGAAATAAAACATATGAAATTCACAAGTGCATACATCTTAATAGAAACTATGAGCATTAAAGGTTTGGATTCCAAAACCATTTCTAACATGCTTATAAACCATGAAAGAACACACTGATTCCATGAAAAATAGAGGAGACTGTTAGTTTAACAGTTTTAGAAGCTGAGGGTCCCTAACTGTGCCTTAATAAAGTGAATTAGACCCCTGCCTTTTCATTTAATTTACATATGCCTGGCATATTTAATTTTACACAAACGCTTAAGTATTATACAACTTAGTGCCATCTTTTTTGTTTCTTTTCCCTTTTGGTTTACCCTACCATAGAAAGCAACCTTTGTGAAGAAGAGCATCGCTTGCCCTTTACTGCATTATCACTAAAGAAAATTCACCTTTGTTGTTTCCCTATTTTGCTAAAATTTAATTTTTCAGGGCTTCTTTGTCTTAAAACACTCAATAATAAGTGGAAAATGCAAGTCTATTTATTTAACAAGTGCTAGCAAGAAAGCATCTTAGAAAAAAATTTTAAGATGTTTCCTCATGTCATTGCAACTGGAAGGAGAGACACCATCCTTCATAAAACTAAACTGAGAGGGTGGGAGGATAATAAAGGCAATTAAAAGCACATTTATTATATGTGGATGAGGATGGCAAAGCTCATAATTCATTTTTGTTAATTTCCTATGTTAATTTCCAAAAATATGTTCTCTATACTAAGGATATAAGTTTCTATATAACTCTTAAATCAAGATTTTTATACTATTCAATTTCTGTAGGATCTTATCTTTTGTCTCCTAGATGTAATTCCGACACAAATGTATTGAATTTCCCCCACAGAACTGTATTTAACAAGTTCTCAGATTTGTACATTTTGCCCTATGTATTTAGCAGATTTGATGCTATTATACTTCTTCATAGATTGGGCCTTTTTTCATTGTATAAAATCCATCTCCAGTTCTGAACTTTGAATTAGTTTTCTGCAATTTCTGCTTTTTGTTTCCTTGGAAGCTTACTGATCAACCTCACAGGTGTTTCTTGTAATCAGTATATGTCTGGATTTTGTTTCTTGACCCAGTATGTCTCTGCCTTTATGTAAGAAAATTCAGTCCATTCACCTTTAGCACATGGACTGAAAATTTATCGCATTCTTTATGTTACTTTGGGTTCATCATTAAATTTACATCATGGATTTCTCTGTTTCCTTTCCCATAATTTTTCTGACTTATCTCTGTCTTTAGTTTGTTATTTGCTTAGAGCCCTTTCTTGAACTGTCTTCAGATGGAAGAGACCTGGATGATACAGACTCTGAATTCTTGCAAATCCTCAAATATTTATTTCATGAGGACAGGTGAGTATCTTTTAGCTGATGGACTGCAGACCCTTTATTTTCCCAGTCAATAGCTGCTGTTTTCTAGCTTCCAACATTACAAATGAGAAGTCTAATATTTTTTCTTTTTAGATAACTGGCCTTTCTGCCTGAAAGCTTATGAATTTTCTTAGCATGTAGGAATGACACCTTATATGCTTAGCATGAATCTTTACTCATTAATCCAGATGGAAATGTACTGAGTTCTTTAGATCTACAGACTCAAACCTTTAAATTTTTTTTCAGCCCAGAAACTTTTTCTATTTTTTTTATTCATTCATTTTTTCAGTTCTATCCACTCTTTTTTTTTCCTTCTGGGACTTCTGTGTCTGCATATTAGGTCTCATAGATCTATCCTTTAAGCCTATTAACATTTTTTTTTAATGATTTCTATCTCTTTCTTTTCCTCCATGCTTTGGGGGTATTTAGGTTGTCTAGGCTAATTCTTGGGTCTCAAAAGTGACCATTTCAATTCACTTGCTAAATTGATGAATTAGGAAGATATAAGTAAATAGATACAGATTTAGACATTTTGAATTTTAAATTTCTATTTTTAAAAATATATACATATATATATTTAAAGATTTTATTTATTTATTTGACATGGAACGAGATCACAAGTAGGCGGAGAGGCAGGCAGAGAGAGAGAGAGAGGAGGAAGCAGGCTCCCCACTGAGCAGAGAGCCCGATGTGGGGCTCAATCCCAGGACCCTGGGATCATGACCTGAGCCGAAGGCAGAGGCCTTAACCCACTGAGCCACCCAGGTGCCCCTAAAAGTATATTTATATACACACATATTGTATATTTGTTTTGTCATTTCATTGAGGTTCAAGTCTAATTAATGGACTATTTTAAGTTGTAGTGGTCCCATAGACAGGGGAAGATAAAGAGGCAAGGAAACCTTTAAGGCAGCTGGCTATTGAGTAAGAAGCATGAATCCTGCCATTTTCCTACTGAGGCACCTGGATAAAACCCTCTTGCTTTCTAGTCTACTTACAATCTTTCAGACTCAGCACAAGAGACAGTCAGCTTCAGCTTTTTCTTGGCCTCTGGGGAGTCAAAGAACCCCAGTAAATTTATACAGTTCTCCTAAGAGGTCCACAGAACTAAGGTCTAGGCTCTTTTCAAGAAACCCCACTTTCAAGTCTGCACACCTAGGCTCTGATGTTGTTTTACACATTCTTATCTAGCCCATTAAGAAGGAGATGAGAGAGATCCAACATCAGGTTTCTAAACCAGTGCTCTGAACTTCTCTCCTTAAGTTTCAGTTCTCTGGGTTAGGAGAAGCAGACATCAGGCATCATAGGGAATAGAAGAGCTCATTACAATTCTCTCCCATGATCCACATCTAACTTTAGTAGAGAGTTTTAAAGTTTATTTTATTTATTTTATTTTTTTATTGCACTTTTCTGTGAATGACCTTATAAAATGGGAGACGCATTCACTATCTTTTATATGAAAAAGCTCTGATTTTTCCCCAGTATTTGTCAACCTTAACATGATGAAGACATGTGTTTGGGATGAAAGGATTAAGGATTCCAGTTGGGATTAAGGTTTTAAGGATTCCAATTGTCTGAAACAAAACTCTGGTTCCACTTCCTTCTCAGAGTAAATTCAAAAACAAAGCTTAAAATCCAGGGGACCTGGTCATATCTCTGAGATCCTCTGATACACAATAATTTAGTCTGTTAGTCTCAAAGTACATTTTAGAAATAAGACTATGGGGGCGTCTGGGTGGGGAAGTGGGTTAAGCAAGCATCTGACTCTTGGTTTGGCTCAGATCATGATCTCAGGGTTGTGATCTCAGGGTCACGAGATTGAGCCCCACGAAGTCCCATCTCAAACCCCACATCAGGCTCTGTGTTCAGTGCAGAGTCTGCTTGAGACTCTCTCTCCCTCTCCCCCTCCTGCTCATGCTCTCTCTGTAAAATGTGTGCATTCAGGATCTTAACTAGAACAATTTTACCATACTAAAATCTTCATCTTACAGATGAGAAAACTGGGCGGGGGTATGTGTGAAAGATTAAATAACTTTCCCCAAATCACCTAATGGGTAACACAACCATTTTTTTTAAGACTTTATTTATTTATTTGACAGAGAGAGAGATCACAAGTAGGCAGAGAAGCAGGCAGAGAGAGAGGAGGAAGCAGGCTCCCCGCTGAGCAGAGAGCCGGATGCGGGGCTCGATTCCAGAACCCTGAGATCATGACCTGAGCTGAAGGCAGACGCTTAACGCACTGAGCCACCCAGGCGCCCCAACACAACCATTTTCAAAGTCAGTTCTGTTAGACAACAAAACCTGTCTTTAAACACTGTGCCATATAGACTCTGAATGTGTAAGCCAGGGAGGGTCCACACAATGATTTTCAAAATGTGATCTTGGGAGTCATAGAAATTCAGGTGTTCATTTACTGGTGGAGGCCAGAGGGGTAGGCCCTGGACCACCTACTTCTGCTAAACATTGAACTATACACAGAGTTAATATATATAACTTCCTATGTGCCAGGGACCAGTTTAAACATTTCGAGGACATTAACGCAGTTAATTCTAACAACAAACTTGTAAAATAGTTACTATTATTGTACCTATTTTAAAGATGACACCAAAAGGTTGTCATTCAGCCAACATCACATCATAAGTGGGTGGTATTGTCAGAATAGAATCCAAGGAGTCTCTTGCTTTTAAAGACTACTCTAAAAAAAGCATTCCTTACCTAAAAGTCGAATACTCCTGATCCAGCCCAAGTTTGAGAAAAAGTGCTTGAAGGTGATGAAAACATTTTCCTAAGAGAACACTGAACAAGATAATAGAAGAGCAAGTGGTTGGATCTCTATCTGGGGCTCTTTCCTATGGCTCCGCCTCCATCCCACCTTGTCTTTCTCCCTTCAGCTTGCAGTCTCCAGAGAAGTCCAGCACTTGGCAAGAAAGGGGGGAGGAGGAAAGCGCGACCCCGCCATCGCGTCAGCAGGAGCCAAGAGGGTCCTGGGCAACAGCAACCTGGAATTTGAAATGTCCTTTTCGCGGCGGCGCGACTCCAACCTCGGGTTTAGGGACAATGCTAGGACCAGAGCTAGTGGGGTGCCTATTCCGCCAAAGGCGTGGGAAAGCCGGCTCAAGCATTCCTCGCCCCCGAAGGCGAAATGACAGCAATGGTTTCCCCAGGTTTCCCGAGGGAGGTTCCCCATTCGCGGGATCTGCGGGTCCCAGAATTCTCCGAGACCGGCCAGAATCCCCAGCCCTGTCCCTTTCCCAGGGGACCTAAAAGCTCCTAGGGCAGTCCTATTTCGTTAGCATTGGGGTGACTGCACCCCAGCCTCTTCTCAGAGAGCGGAGGGTACAGATCTGCCAGGAACGCGGTGGCAGAGAGCGGGACTGCGTCCGGAGCCTTCCGGCCAATCAGGAGCCACGTTCTCCGGCGCTCTCCTTTCCGCCCCGCCCCTCTCGTCTCCATGGAAACGCTCCGAGTGTCTACGCCGAGGCCCGGGGCTTCCATTTCGGTTTAGCTGGGCTGCGGCCATTGTTTGTGTAGACTGTCTATTTTGGCCGGTCGCGTCCCCCTCAGAGGCTCCATAAGTGACGCGGACTCTCGGGAGCACCGAGCCGGAAGCGGACAAGGGCGGGGAGAGCTGTGGCTGAAGAAAGAGTGGCAGAAAAGGGAGGGTGAGGGGCCGAGAAGCGGCTCTGGTTTAGAAATCCCGAAGACACCAGTGTAGGTGGGTCCTTCACGGCCGCACTCTTCAAGTTAAAACCGTATATGGGGAGGGGGAGAGGAGGACAGAGGTAGTTTGGACCCTGGCGCCGGGGTGCTCAGGGTTGGAAAGTGTTGGGGCGGAGCTCGGGTCGGGGGTCTGGAAGTGGGACGGAGGCCGCGCGCGTCTTCGCTGCGGGAGCCGAGGCCGCACAGACCCGTGGCCCTGGCGCGGGCAGATCCCGCTCCTAGAGCACCGTTTGTGTGTCTGAATCCAAAAACAGTCGGGCAGCCCGCCTTGGGGGAGCCCAAATCTGTGCTGCTCTTGAAGCGTCCATGAATAGTTTTTTGTTTTTTTGTTTTGTTTTGCTTTTTCTCTCTAGAGAAAGACGGCTCTTAACTGTTTATCATTTTCCCCAGGGACCTGTGATCACCAAGGCAGAACCGGGATAGCAAAGGCTCATGCCCCCATTTTACAGGTGAGGAAAGTGAGGCCCTAGGAGGTCTAGAAGAAACCATTTTCCAGGTTCTACAAGTGGTTAGTAATAGACTTGAGACTGATCAGGTCCTTGGAAGGCTAGATCTGGGACCCTTCTTTAGGGTTCTAGGTACTCTGATAGCTGGTAGTGAATCCAGTTATTTCTGTTGTAATAAGTACAGGAGAGCAATGGAACTATCTTTTTCTACTTAACTGATTGAACAAAACAAGAAAAATACTTTTAGAAAGAAACTAAGTGTCCCATTTCTATTATCTTATTATACTTGTTAATAATTAACTAAGAAAGCCTTGGGACTCTGGTTAAATTACACGGAGAGAATCTGCATCCCTGGAGGGACTTTGGTAAGATCAAATCCTGTTTTCATGCCCAAACTAAAATTATACCTTTGAAGTTTTTAAAGGTTCAGAAATAAAGTCCTTGGTGCCAGTTCTCGTAACTCTCCTATCTAGCCCTTGAAATGGAACAGTATATGGGGATTGTAGTGAGTCTGGGGACTGCATGATATGCCCAAATTTTCATTCCTCCTTTCTTCTCCCTCAGTTCAGACTCCTCAAAACTCCACCCTTCCCCAAAAGAAGAGCATAAAAGAGGAAGGAATGTTCACTACTTTCCTCATAGTCTGATCCCAGGTGAGTAGGATTGCCTTTTCTCATTTATAAGATGCCCCTGAATTCTCCAGCGGTGGTGGGAGTTAAGAGGGAGCCTGGAGCCGCAGTGGGGATGGATGGACCAGACAGAATAGAAAATGTTCCTCACTTGCCCGAGAAGCTTCCAAGCCTCCTACTCAGCATTTCCCTGCCTCCCACCCAGTCTCTTTTTCCAACATTTACTCATTTATTCAGCGGGTCATCCAGGTTTGTTGTATAATATATACTGTTCTTGATGCTCTGAGATAGAGAAATATATAAGAATGTCTTTTCTTAACGTTGGGGAGATAAGCCTTATGAGGTTAATAATAATTTCTCAAGTTATCATACATTAAACAGTGTCAGAATGAATGGTATTTAAAAGAAACAAGCTCAGGTTTGAAAAATCATGAATAGGAAGATACTCTAGACAGGAAGACAATCATTTAGTCTCAGGCAGGAATTGAGGGGAAAGTAAGAAAACTGAGCTAGTAACTAACTGTAGAGCATTTAAATATGCATGCATAGGGGCGCCTGAGTGGCTCAGTGGGTTAAAGCCTCTGCCTTCCGCTCAGGTCATGATCTCAGGGTCCTGGGATCAAGCCCCGCATCGGGCTTTCTGCTCGGCGTGGAGCCTGCTTCCCTTCCTGTCTCTCTGCCTGCCTCTCTACCTACTTGTGATCTCTGTCTGTCAAATAAATAAATAAAATCTTTAAAAAAAAATATGCATGTATAAGGTGAGGCCACATTGTGGAAGGCTATTGATGTTTAATTGGTTACTTATTGTTGTGCACCACTCAGTCCTCTGCACTTCAAAAGAAGGAGCCATTACCAGCGTTTGGATCTATTTACTTATATAGTCTTTTATCTAATATTTGATATATATACATAATCTGTGTAGACACTAATACATATACATACATATATGTACACATAAAATATAGACACATAGGTAATCTAACATATATGTATGTAGAGAGAGTATATATAAAAAAAATTTGAACATGATAAATAGGCTCCATGAGGGCAGAGAACATTTCCAGTACATAGAACTATGCCTAGCATGTAGTAAGCCCTCATTGAATATTTGTTGAATGTATGGATAGCTTTTACATGTATAATTTTTTCATTGTTAAATATATATTATATATATAAATAATTAACAGTTTTTCCACATATTTTTTGGTAGCCTGGGTTTTTTTTCTAAGATTTTATTTATTTATTTGACAAAGAGAGAGATCACAAGTAGGCAGAGCAGCACACAGAGAGGTGGGGGAAGCAGGCTCCCCGTCAAGCAGAGAGCCAGATGCAGGCTCCATCCCAGGACCCTGAGATCATGACCTGAGACGAAGGCAGAGACTTAACCCACTGAGCCACCCAGGTGCCCCAGTAGCCCGAGTTTTAATGACTGTTTAGTATTCCATTCAAATTATGTATCATTCCATTCCAGATATATGGGCTTTATTCTAGGTATATATGTTCCCTTCCAGCCTTATGTACTTTATTTAAATCTTCTTTTTTGGGGGAAAAAACGTAAGTAGTTCTCAATATTTTGCTGTCATAAAGTTTTCTATTAAATATTTTTAGGGCGCCTGGGTGGCTCAGTCAGTTAAGCATCCGCCTTCAGCTCAGGTCATGATCCCAGGGTCATGGGATTGAGTCCCTTATTGGGCTCCTTGCTCAGCAGGGAGCCTACTTCTCCCTCTCCCTCTGCCTACCATTCCCCCTGCTTATGCGCTCTCTCTCTCTCTCTCTCTCTGTCAAATAGTCTTTAAAATTTTTTTAAAATATTCTTATAGGGGTGCCTGGGTGGCTCAGTGGGTTAAAGCCTCTGCCTTCGGCTCAGGTCATTTCTTTTTAGAAATACTACGTGAACTTTTATAACCATTTGAGGAAAGATACTGTCTTTCAGAACCTTTACCATCTTTGAGTATTATCTTTAAGATTTTGTCTTGAATTGCATCCTTTTAATCTTTAGTAAGGTTGACCATTTTTTTTTTTTTTAAATTTATTTGTCAGAGAGAGAGCGAGCGCAGGCAGACAGAGTGGCAGGCAGAGGCAGAGGGAGAAGCAGGCTCCCTGGCGAGCAAGGAGCCCGATGTGGGACTCGATCCCAGGACACTGGGATCATGACCTGAGCCGAAGGCAGCTGCTCAACCAACTGAGCCACCCAGGTGTCCCAGGTTGACCATTTTTAACATACATTTACTGATCATTTGCATTCCTTCTTTGACATAAGTATTGTATGTCTCTTGACATGCATTACTTTTTTTCCTACTAAATTTTTTGTTTCTATTTGATAAAAGATTCTCTTTGTATGTAAAAGATATAAACCATTTGTTAAAGGCTGTATTTCTCTAGTTGTTTGCCTTTTGCTTTTTTTTTTTTAAGATTTTATTTATTTATTCGACAAAGATCACAAGTAGGCAGAGAGGCAGGCAGAGAGAGAGAGAGAGGAGGACGCAGGCTCTCTGTCGAGCAGAGAGCCCGATGCGGGGCTCGATCCCAGGACCCCGGGATCATGACCCGAGCCGAAGGCAGAGGCTAAAGCCACTGAGTCACCCAGGCGCCCCTGCCTTTTGCTTTTAAGGACTTTTTTGTTTATATGAGTTTCACATTTGTATAAAGCGAAATCTTATTTCTTTTTATTTATATAGTATTATGTATTATCTATGTATATAGTATTATTTATTTATATAGTATTATGCTTTGGGAGCTCCTCTTCACCACCAAACATAATACATAATGACTTTCATTTTCTCAACTGTTTTTTACAGTTTCAAGTATTTTAAAAGTTTAACTCTGAAACCTATCATATATTTATTTTGGTGTGAGAAATGACAGAAGTGAAACATTTTTCCTCCCACTTATTTCTCTAGTAACATTTACTTTCTCCATTGATTGTGGTACTACATATTTATATACCAAATTACTAAATTTTTTACATACCCACACACATACACAAATGTATATACAGACCACTTTGGGGGCTGTCCTGTTTCGTGAACCCATCTCCCAATTCTTTTTTTTTTTTTTTTAATTTATTTGACAGAGAGCATAAGTAGGCAGAGCAGCAGGCAGAGGGCCATCTCTCAATTCTTATACTGCTATCCAAGTGTATTTAATTTTGTTCCTTTATATGTAGTATGCTTAATGGGCAATGCAGAGGAATTTAGCTTTTCTTTTTCCACACTTAGGAATAAAGAAAAGGAAGATGGCTCATTGTGGGAAAAAAAAAGAAAGTAAAAGTTTCTTATAATAAGTTTTAGATACCGAATACATTAACTTTTCAGTATTATTTTTAGTCTAGCTTATTGGTCAAAATACAGGCTCTGGATCCATTATCTAACCTTGTTTTATTGCCTCTACCACTTCTGAGTTATGTGAACTAGACTGCATTACTTAATCAGTTTCTCAATTCTGAAGTGGGGAAATAGAACTTTCTAGGGTTAGGATGCAAACATATAAAAACCAGTACAGTGTCTGACAGAATCACTAAAAACGGTTGCTATTATGTTAGTTATTGTTAAAATATAATGCATATCAGATACATAAACTAAGACATAAGAATTGAGGCAGGGAATCTAGTCTGTTTTTTTGAAGGGGGGGCAATGGCTAGTCAGATGTTCCAGCATCATTAATTATATAAGCTATCTTATCCTCACAAATTTACTATTACCTTTACCATGTTTAGAATTCACTGCTATATTTAGGTCCATTTTCAGATTTCTATTCTTTTATATTGATCTTCTCTATTCTTGTGTCAACCTCATGGTGTTATAATTAGAGCTACAGAGTTTTTTTTTAAGAGCTACAGAGTTATACCATTGGGTTAGTCTCCTCTCATTATTTCTTTTTAACACTTTTCCTTTTCTCACAAAAGTACTTGAAAATGCCCTCCCCCAAACCTGTTATATCTTTGAAAATGTAAATAAGTTTAGTGATAACAAAATTATGTTTATTTTTGCTACCAATGATTGAGGAGTGTTTTCTAAATTCAAAAGCTACATTAATCTGGGTTCTAAGTGTTTTTATTAAGTACGTAGGAATCTATCTATCTATCTATCTATACACACACACACACACACACACACACACACACATTTATATATAAATATATATATATTTAAAAATTTAAAAATAGATTTGAAATATTTATTCATTTATTTGAGAGAGAGACAGAGAGGGTACAAGGAGGGGGAGAGGCAGAGGGAGAGGGAGAAACAGATATCCCACTGAACTGGGAGCCCAATGTGAGGCTCAATCCCAAAACCTCGAGATCATGACCTGAGCTGAAGGCAGACATTCAACCATCTGAGCCACCCAGGTGCCCCAGAATTTATATTTTTTAGTTGCTATTGTAGATGTCATTTAAAAAGTTTATTTATTTATTTTAATTTGAGAGAGAGAGAAGCAAGCATGAGTGGGGGGCAAAAGAAAAGCAGACTCCCTGCTGAGCAGGGAGCCTGATGCAGGGCTGTATCCCAAGACCTTGAGATCATGACCTGAGCCGCAGGCAGACGTTTAACCCTGACTGAGCCACCCAGGCACCCCGTACATGTCATTTTATTTTTTAATTTTTTAAAGAGATTTTATTTATTTATTTGACAGACAGAGATCACAAATAGGCAGAGAGGCAGGCAGAGAGAGAGAGAGAGAGAGAGGAGGAAGCAGGCTCCCTGCTAAGCAGAGAGCCCAATGTGGGGCTTGATCCCAGGACCCTGAGATCATGACCTGAGCTGAAGGCAGAGGCTTTAACCCACTGAGCCACCCAGGTGCCCCTATACATGTCATTTTAAAAATACCTTTTAAAAGTGGCACCTGGGTGGTTCAGTCAGTTAAAATACCTTTTAATGAGTATATGTCTGAACTTTCTAAATTACGTAATTGTATTTTACATGGTCAGTTAATTTGAACTTGTGATGTATTACATGCATGCAAAAGAATATACTAAAATACTATGCATAATTTAAAATAATATGAACACCTACCCTCTAGACCACCAAATATTTTTTAAAAGCCCCCCCGCACTGCTGACCCCACAATTTCATTCTCTCCTTTTCCTAAGGAGGCAACTGCTATCTTAAATGTGTTTATTATTCCTTAGTTTTATATAAATGGAATCACTGCGATTGGCTTCTTGATTTGTAGCTATACAAAGGTAGCTATAGCTTTTTTGTATGTACCTATATGTAGCTATAGCTTTGTTCACAGCTATGTACTGTTTCACAGAATGACAAACAACTTATTTATCCATCCTACTGTTGTTGGGCCTTTTGTATTGCTTCTTGTGTTTTGTTATTACAGCAGTTATGCTGAGAATGTTGTTGTCATATCTTCTGGTATACATGTGTAAGTTTCTCTAGGGTACAAACCTAGTATTAAAATTTCTGGGACATTGACTTACCTTATAATTACTAATGGTTTTCAGTTGATTTTCTTGGGTTTCCTATATACAACCATACCCTTTATAATTGTCTACTTGTATTGCCAAGTGCTTTCATTAGTGGTTTAAAAATAATGAATTTGCAGTATCTTTGTTGAGTTTCTAGTCTTAATGGGAATGCTTTTAATGTTTTACGTTTGGATTTGAGATATGGTTGCATGTCTTTGTTTTGCTAACTTGCTTTGTTTGTAGTTTTAAATGAAGGACCCATGTTGCATTTTAAGAAGTACTTTTTTGGCAGTGATTAAAATATATAACTTTTCTTAAATGACATTATTATGATAGTTTATAGTTAATAGATTTCTTCATTTGGACCTTTCTTTACCTTTTGGAATAAACCACCACTACATCATGCTATAATATGCTTTGGTATTATGGCAGATTACATTTGCATTTTCCAAAGATGGCCATACCTATAACATATCTGACTCTTTTTTTTTTTTAAAGATTTTATTTATTTGTTTGTCAGAAAGAGTGAGCACAGGCAGACAGAGTGGCAGGCAGAGAGAGAGGAGGAAGCAGGCTCCCCGCCAAGCAAGGAGCCTGATGTGGGACTCGATCCCAGGACTCCGGGACCATGACCTGAGCCGAAGGCAGCCGCCCAACCAACTGAGCCACCCACGTGTCCCACATATCTGACTCTTAATGCTTGTCTTATAATGTGACTTAATCTTCCCACCAAAAAGTAGGATCTGTGTCCCCACTTCTCAAATCTGGCTGGGGTTTGTGATCACCTCAGCTAGTGGAATGCAGTGTAAGTGATGCTAAGTGACTTCCAAAGCTAAGTCATAGAAAGGATACAGCTTTTTGCTTGTCTCTATGTTGAGAGGTAGCCCCGGCCACATAACCAGGTGCAAAGAAACCGATACCTTCCATCAATAGTCACAACCAGCTTGCCAGCCATGTGAATGAGCCACCCTGGAAGTGAATCCTCCAGCCCACTCAAGCCACTACTCAGCAATCTCATGAGTGATCTGAGCTAGAATTGCCCAGGCCATTCCTGAATTTCTGACCCAGAGAAATTGTGAAAAATAATTATTTTTGTGTGAAGCTATCACATTTTGGAGTAATTAGTTCTGTGATAGTATAAATATAGGTGTTGCTGGATTTTATTAGCTTTATATTTTCCTTTATTTTTTCTTGAAGTTTATGCCAACATTCATTAATAATACATTATAGATATATAGTTTTCTGATTTTTACTGTCTCTGTGTTTTCCTGAATGTTTTAAAAAATTTGATAGTTTTTCTATATGTTTGGAACAATTTAATAACTCCAAGTCTGTTCCTTCAAAATTTAAAAGAATTTATGTGAGAAAATCTTTGGGTTGGTTATTTTTGAAGGTCATAGTTCTTTGATAATTTCTTTCATAAAACTGACCTGTTCAGGTTTTTTCTCTTTACGACATATTGAGTGGTTTTCTAGGAAAAAAAAACTTCCTATTAAGATTTATTTTTAAAGAGCTGTGGAAAGTGTCCACCTAACATTCAGTTAAATTTTTATCTGTTGCCATTTCCCTAATGTCAATCCAACTTTTTTTTTCTACTTATGCTCACTCCATTTTTCCCCTTTGGTGAGCTAGCTGGTAATTTATCTATTTTTCTTCCAACAAACTGGCACTTGGATTCATTTCAGAATGGTAAATGTTTTTCAACTCCATTTTCTTTTGTTTACTCTATATACCTCTCCCTTTAAAAAAAAGTATTTTATTTATTTGGGAGACAGCACAAGCAGGGGAAGCAGCAGGCAGAGGGAGAGGGAGAAGCAGGCTCCCCGCTGAGCAGGGAGCCCGATGTGGGGCTCTACCCCAGGACCCTGGGATCATGACCTGAGCTGAAGCCAGATGCCTAACCAACTGAGCCACCCAGGTGCCCCTCACTTTAAATGTTTAATCCATCTAGTGTCTACATTGTATATGATGCTAAGTTGGAATCCACTTTTATTTTTTCTCATATAGTTACTCAGTTTTCACACCATTTAGTAAATAATCCATTCTTAACTTTTATTTTTAGTGCCATCTTTATTATTAATGTGTCATATATAAACAAGCACAGTCTGAATCTTCCATGCTGTTCTACTGGTCTACTGATTTTACTGTTGTAGTTTGGCGGTGTGTCACTGTTTGGTAGCGCAAGTCTTCCTGCTTAGTTTACTTAAGTCTCTATATTATATTCTTCTTTTTTTTCCCTGTAAATTTTAGGGGAAAAGTATATTGTGTGCCTCAAAAAAATCCAGTTGGAATTTGATGGGGTGGTATACCGAATTTAATTCAACCCCTCCAAGAACATGGGAGTATGCCTCTCCTTTTATTTAAATCATCTTCTTTCTGCTTACTCGAATTTATTTTATTATTTTTTTTTAATTTTTTTAAAAAGTTTATTTATTTATTTGTTAGAGAGAGAGAGCGCGAGCACAGGCAGACAGAGAGGTAGGCAGAGGCAGAGGGAGAAGCAGGCTCCCTGCCAAGCAAGGAGCCCGATGTGGGACTTGATCCCAGGACGCTGGGATCATGACCTGAGCCGAAGGCAGCCGCTTAACCAACTGAGCCACCCAGGCGTCCCTGCTTACTCGAATTTAAATGTTTTTTTTTTTTAAAATTTATTTATTTATTAGAGAGAGAGAGCACAGGCAGACAGAGTGGCAGGCAGAGGCAGAGGGAGAAGTAGGCTCCCTGCCGAGCAAGGAGCCCGATGTGGGACTCGATCCCAGGACGCTGGGATCATGACCCGAGCCGAAGGCAGCTGCTTAACCAACTGAGCCACCCAGGATAGTGGGTTTTTTTTTGTTTTTTTGTTTTGCTTTTTGTGAATGGTGTCCCCTATTTTCTAGTGGTTGTTACACTTTATTGTATCTGGTAATTTTGCTGAGCTCTGTTTATTTTAAGGTTTATCTATGTATGCTTGGTTTTTCTAGGTAGATTGTCATAATATATGCAAATAGTTACATTTTTTGTTTTTACTTCTAATCCTTATGCCTCCTTTCATTTTCTTACAGTGTTTCTCAGACCTTTGATACTATGTTAAAAGCAATGGTGACTGGAGTCACTCTTGTTTACCATAATAAAACAAACACAGAGTTTGTCCATTCAACCTAATGTTTGATATAGGTTCCTAATATGTAATCTTTACCAATTAAGAGGGTTTTTTATTCCTTCTTTGCTAAAAGTTTTTAAAGACCATGTAAGGGGGGCACCTGGGTGGCTCAGTTGGTTAAGTGACTGCCTTCCACTCACGTCATGAGTCCCGCATCAGGCTCCCAGCTCCTTGAGAAGTCTGTTTCTCCCTCTGGCCTTCTCCCCTCTCATGCTCTCTTTCTCTCTCTCAAATAAATAATCTTTTTTTTTTTAAGATTTTATTTATTTATTAGTTAGAGAGAGAGAGAGAGAGAGAGCGCACAGGCAGACCGAGAGGCAGGCAGAGGCAGAGGGAGGAGCAGGCTCCCTGCTGAGCAAAGAGCCCGATGTGGGCCTCGATCCCAGGATGCTGGGATCATGACCTGAGCCGAAGGCAGCTGCTTAACCAACTGAGCCAAGACCATATAAATGTGTTGAACATTATGAACTTTATCACTTGATTTCTCTTCATCAGTTAATTATGGTTTTCTTCTGTAGTCTACTAATAAATTATGTTGATAGATTTTCTCATATTGAACTGTCCTCCCTATAATGATGCTTGACCATGCTACCTATTTTAAAGTACTTATGAATTCAATTATCTAATATTTTATTTAGGATTTTTATAGATTTATAAAATTTACAAATGGGATTATAATCTAACTTTTTTGTATTGTCTTTATCTGGTCTTGGAGTCAAGATTACACTAGCCACGGGGCGCCTGGGTGGCTCAGTGGGTTAAAGCCTCTGCCTTCAGCTCGGGTCATGATCTCAGGGTCTTGGGATCGAGCCCCACATCGGGCTCTCTGCTTGGCGGGGAGCCTGCTTCCTCCTCTCTCTCTCTGCCTGCCTCTCTGCCTACTTGTGATCTCTGTCTGTCAAATAAACAAATAAAATCTAAAAAAAAAAAAAAAAAAAGATACACTAGCCACATAGCTAGCAGCTTTCACTTTCTGTTTTCTAAAACAATTTGTAATAGTACTTAAATTCTAATAGAATGTTTGCTAGAACAATATTTATTGCATAGTAAGTTACATTTAGCAGTTTAAAATAACACAAATTTATTATGTCATTCATAATAATATCTCATTATCTCCCAGGAAGCTGGGAGCAGTGTAGCTGTGTGGTTCTGGCTCAGGGTCTCTCATGAGGCTGCAGTCAAGCTGTCAGCTGGACTGCACATGTTGGCAGGCTTCACTGGGGCTGGAGGATCCTCTGCTAAGATGGTTCACTCATGTGACTGTTGGCAGGATGCTTCATTTCTCAGAGGACAGAAGGCCTCAGTTCCTTGCCACATGGTGTCTTCACAGGACTCCTGAGTATTCTTACCACATGGAAGGCAGTTTCTCCAAGAGTGAGTGATCTAAGAAAATGGGCAAGGTGGAAGCTGCAGTGCCTTTAAGAGCTAGTTTTGAAAGTTGCACAGCATTACTTCTTCCCCTTCTGTTTTTTATATAAAATTCATTAGAAGTGAGTCCTTAAGTCTAGCCCATGCTTGAAGGGTGGGGAACTGGCTACACCTCTTGAAGGGAAGGGAATCAAATAATTTGTGGACATATTTTAAAACCACCACAAATAAAATAGACATATGTACTGAAATGTGAAGTTGTACATTATATATTATATGAAAAATGCAAACCAGAATTATCATGTCTTAGTTAAGAAAAAAATGTCAGTAGGGTATGTATGTTTGTGGGTATGCATGAAAAAAAGTCAGAAAGGACAGTTAAAAACTATCCTGGTTACTTCTCCAGTTATTTGGGGAGGGTAGGCTTTCAGTTTTTACTTAAATTACTTCAGAATTATTTAAAGATTTTATGAATTTATTTTTGATAAGAGCAACTGGACTCAATCTCTAGTATATATTTTAAGATTTATTTATTTGAGAGAGAGAGAACACACATGAGCAAGGGGCCAGGTAGACGGAAGGAGAGAGAGAAAGGGGCAGGGGAGAGAATCCTCAAGCTGGCTCCTCACGAGCATGTGGCCTGAGGCAGGGCTTCATCCCAGGACCCAGGGGTCATGACCTGAGCTGAAATCAAGAGTTAGCCATTTAACTGACTGAGCCACAAAGGTGCCTCTCTAGTATAATTTTTAAAGAAATTCTTAAATATTTAAAAAAATAACAAAGCCAGTAACAACAGACTGAGTTTTATTTTTCTGTACTTTTTACAAAATAAGGAACCAGTGAGTTCATCTATTTTCTGTTCTGACTCTAGTTTTCAGTCTTGTCATCTGGGAATCTAAACATCCCATTTTTCTTTTCTGATTTTATTTATAATTTCATTTGTATGTGTTAAAATAGACTTACTATATCCTGAATGTTCAACATTTATAAACATTTAAAAATAGCATTGACTTTTCTCCTTCTTGAGTTGTCATTTGTGGTTAGTACTTCATTGTTTACACATGGATTTTCATGTAGTTTATTTGGAAAGCAGTATGTAGGTGGTATATTTTGAATCTTTGAATATTTCAGTACATCTTCCTGTTTTCCTTTTGTTTACACAATAAGGATGTACATGGAAATCTTGATTTACAATCCTTTACCAAGTTGTTTTATCTTCTCTAACTTGACTTAGTAGGTAGGCCACTATTTTGTAACTGCATGACCTTGTCCAAGTTACTTAATTTTGCTAAATGTTGGTTTCCTTATTCCTTTAGTATTGATAATTATACCTTAGAGGATTATTGTGATAATAAATAACAGCCCTTTTCACATAACTTCTTGATAATATCTAACTGCTATGATTATAATGATTTGATAGTCATGATATTCTAATTTTCTTCCATGAAAGCTATCAATTTCCTTTATTCATAGTATTTACTAAACATTCTTTTTTTTTTTTAAGATTTTATTTCTTTATTTGACACAGAGAGAGAGATCACAAGTAGGCAGAGAGGCAGGCAGAGAGAGGAGGAAGCAGGCTCCCTGCTGAGCAGAGAGCCTGATGTGGGGCTTGATCCCAGGACCATGGGATCATGACCGGAGCCGAAGGCAGAGGCTTTAACCCACTGAGCCACCCAGGCCCCTTTACTAAACATTCTCAATTGAACTTTAGAATGAGAATGTCATCAAAAAATGAAGTCAGTTTGTCAAATAACCTATTTATGAGCTATTCTCTCCTCTAAAAGAAGAATTTTTGGGCAGTTTGAATACATATATTTATTTCTTCTTTCTAAAACTTCATGATGATAATAAGAAACTAAAAACTGTCTGAACCTTCAATGATGAAGTAAGTAGCCATCAGCAAGTGAGGAATTTCAACAAAAACTTGGAATGGGTGCGTGGGTGCCTCAGGCAGTTGGGCATCTGGCTCTTGATTTCAGCTCAGGTTGTGATCTTGGGGTGTTGGGATCTAGCCTCACCTCAGGCTCCACACTTAGCCCGGAGTCTTGGGATTTTCTCTCCCTTTTCCTCTGTGTCCCCACCAATCCCCAAGTGTATATAAATACATAAATAAATAAGTGCATATAAATAAAAAATAAATAAATAACTTACTAAAACACACACACACACACACACAAAACTTGGAAAGCAAGAGGCAGCACAGTGGTAAGACCCTCATAGGGCTAAAGACATTACATCCTGGAATGCACCACAGGGGAATAAGCACAAGAAGGATTTGATAAACCCTTTGAACTTCAGAGAAGCTGAGGATGCATCCATACCATTAGAGGCAGAGGGCCAGTCAAAAGAGGCCCCTAAAATATTTATAGAGCGCAAAGAAAAAGTTGCTCATAAAGGAATGAGAATTAAAGAAAAAAAGTTCTTAGAAACAACAGTGAAGGCATATAAACAGCAAAGCAATTCTGAGAAAAATTCTTTTCACTCTAGAATTTGATACCCAGCCACTTGTGAGTGATGATTAGGACACTAAGCAAGCTTGGAGATTCTCCTTTAAACCAAATGTGTGTCCTGAAGAAGACTTTAGCTTGTTTCTTACCTTTGCTTTTTTTTCAGTGGCCATGGAATTAACATTCATAAGCTTGACTGAACTCATTTGGGCATATACATTCCAAGTAATGGAGTAAATCACAAAAGGGAAAAAGGAGTATAAGATCTTGAAAATGGAGCACTAAAGAATAGCCAGTCCAGATTGGAGCAGGAAGATGAATATTTCCAGAATAAAAAGGGTTGGGGGATCAATTGACTTAATCTTTTTCAACCATTACTTACTAATTTTTTAAAAATTGAGATAATAATATCTATAAGAGAAGGTTGCTGTGAGGATTACTTGAAATATATGTGAAGTCCTTAGCCCAGTGGTTAGCAGACAGATGCTATTATATAATTGTTTCTTATGACTGTGATGGGCTTCAGTGACTAGATACATTATTTAGCCATCCCTATTATTAAGTCTCCTCTTACTTTTCTTCATTACTGAAGTTCTTTCTTTTTTAATTTCATTTGTCATTTATGTTACCTGCTGAATGGCTGTTTCCTTGTCTATCTTCTCCCTTAGGTCTCTTCTTCTTGGAAAACCTGACCTTTGACCAGATGGCAATAACATTTGAAGATGTAACTGTTATTTTTACTTGGGAGGAGTGGAAATTCCTGGATTCTTCTCAAAAAAAGCTCTATAGAGAGGTCATGTGGGAGAACTACACAAATGTCATGTCAGTAGGTAAAGTCATCCCAGCTCTTAGGTAACAGAATTAGTATCTTCTGGAACCAGTTTTGTTGAGTATTTTGGTTCTTTATCTAGGTATTGTATTGAGATAGAAGGAATATGACCCTCAGAAATGGGTCATAAATCAGATGACAGAAGAAAGATAGAGCAAGACATCTCCCAAGACACCTAGGCTATGTAATTAATAGGTATTTGTGATTTTTATTCTTATTCATTTTCTGGATTACATTTAAAATACAGACCTCTCCACATCAATTTTGTGTGGTCCTAAATTTGTTCTCTCTTCATACTATTTATACAAGTTAGCTTTTGCTATATAACAAACTCTACCCCAAACTTAGTGACTCAAACATTATTTTTCATGATTCTAATTGGTTAGATGGATCTTCTATCACAGAGTGATCTGATTAGGGCTGGATGGTCTGTAATGAGGCTGGATAGTCAGACTTACATGTCTGGGAGTTGGTTGGTAGCAGTGGAGATAATGGGAATGTGTTGACCATATGTCCCTCTTCAAGCAGGCTAGCCCAGGCTTTTTTACATGGTGGTGGTCATAGGATTTTCAAAACTAGCAAGAGAGAGGGCAAGCCCCAGTACGTAAGCACTTTCAAGTCTCTGCTTATATCACTTTTGCTATTGTCCCTTTAAAGCAAATTGTATATCCAAGCTAAAGTCAGCATGGAAGTGGAACACCCAGAGGTACAGAGTTAATGCAGCCATTTTTTTCACACAACCGGTCACAATCTGCTAGAACAAAAAAATAGAAACAATATTTTATTTCTTAAAATAATGCTCCAAACAGAGTAACCTAACTAAATCTGTTTTTAAGATGATTTCCATGAAACAGTCAGCCTTACTTGTTTATTTCTAACAGTACTTGATAAGTAGCAGATGCTCAAGATACATCTACAGAATGTCTGAATAAGTGAATGAATGAATATATATATATGAATGAACAAACACATGAATTTCAGATGAAATATGGAGCAGCCTAAGCATAATCCTTTCCCATTCTCACCCACACATTTATTCCTGTAATTCTGGAAGTCAATGCTTGAGATACTTGGAAATTTTTAAAAACCACATTTATCTCACCAGTGGATTATCTGCTTATTCTAGGAAACTGGAAAGAGAGCTACAAACCCCAAGAAGAAAGATTCAGATACTTAGAACATGAAAATCTTCCCTGCTGGCAAGGCTGGAGGAATGCCAGTGCTCAGCTATATGAGAATAGAAACTATGTGGAAACCATCCAAGGAATAGATTTGAAAGACATAAAGCAACAAGATCTTTCCCACCATCAGGAATGGTTAATACTCTCCACCCAAGTACCACGGAATGGGAACTGTGAACTAACTTTTGAAGGCAAAAGTCCCAGGAACTTAAAATATACTAAGTTTATACCTTGGAAGTCCTTAGAAACAAAACATACCCATGAAGACTATGCTAGAGAAATCTATGTGAATGATTTACATGGTTTTCAAGGAAGCAGATGCCATCTTGGCATATCTAGGAAAAATCTCTCTGTGGAAAAAGAACAGAAGCTCATAGTTCAGCATTCTTATGTCCCAACAGTAGAAGTCCTTCCAGAGTACACTGGGGAGCTATGTCAACATGACCTACTGAAAAACTCTGTGGAAGAGGAATACTGTGGATGTAATAAATGTAAAGAAATTTATTATTGGAACTCACAGTGTGTTCTCCATAAGAGAAATCAACGTGGAGAAAAGTTCTTTCAATGCTCTATCAGCACAGCATGCTTCTCTCAGAGATCAGACCTGTACAGACATCCAAGAATTCACTTAGGCAAGAAGCTGTATGGATGTGATGAAGATGACAGTAACTTCAGGCAGAGCTTAGGTGTTCACTTTCATCAGAGGTTCTACACAGGGGAGGTTTCTTACATATGCCATGTGTGTGGTAAGAACTTCAGTCAGATCTCTAGTCTTCACAGTCATCAAAGAGTCCACACAGAAGAGAAACTCTATAAATTTGAGTGTAATAAGGACCTCAGTAGAAATTCATTACTTCAGATTCACCAGAGACTTCACATAGGAGAAAAGCCTTTTAAGTGCGATCAGTGTGGTAAGAGTTTTAGTCGGAGTTCAGTACTTCATGTTCATCAGAGAGTCCACACAGGAGAGAAACCATATAAGTGTGATGAGTGTGGCAAGGGCTTCAGTCAGAGCTCAAATCTTCGGATTCATCAGTTAGTCCACACAGGAGAGAAGTCCTATAAATGTGATAACTGTGGTAAGGGCTTTACCCAGCGCTCAAATCTCCAAATTCATCAGAGAGTACATACAGGAGAGAAGCCTTATAAATGTGACGACTGTGGCAAGGACTTTAGTCATAGCTCTGATCTTCGTATTCATCAGAGGGTCCATACTGGGGAGAAACCCTATACTTGTCATGAATGTGGGAAGGGCTTCAGCAAGAGTTCGAAGCTTCATACTCATCAAAGAGTACATACTGGAGAGAAACCCTATAAATGTGAACAGTGTGGTAAGGGATTCAGTCAGCGTTCCCACCTTCTAATTCATCAGAGAGTCCACACAGGAGAAAAACCCTATAAATGTGATGATTGTGGAAAGGGTTTTAGTCACAGCTCTAATCTTCACATTCATCAGAGAGTCCACACAGGAGAGAAGCCTTATCAATGCACTAAGTGCAGCAAGGGTTTCAGTCATAGCTCAGCTCTTCGAATTCATCAAAGAGTCCACATGGGAGAGAAACCTCATAAATGCCATGAATATTTTAAGGGATTTGATCAGAATTCACATCTTCACAATAATCACACATGAGAAACCTTATAATTACGTTTACTTAGTTAACCACTTTAATCAAAGCTTAACATTAAGCCCAGTAAATGCTGCAGGGAAGAAAAGTCTATAAATAAGCCCAAATAATCCCAAGCAACATTTCTAGTTTCCCCCAAACCCCACTAAGAATCATTTGGTTCAAGAAGAAATGCTTAGGAGGATGCCTATATATTTAAAATGAAAGTGTATTTACTTTTTCTATTATATTATACATATTCATTATAAAATATATGAAAGATTCAAGGAGAAAACTCTTCATCCTATTTTTGTTCTAGCCTCTTTTGTGTGCATTTTCATGTGAATGAAATCATACTGTATATTCAACTCTGTCTTTTCACTGACTTTGAGACATTTACTTATTTTTTTTAATGCAAATTGGCTAGCTAGCTATGAAACAGCATCCTGACTCCTCTGTAAAGTCCCTAGGAAGCCACAAGAAGAACACATAGAAAACCTCCAACTCAAACTTGTAGATAACCTATTGCTTAAATGTGGAAGAATTAAATTATAAGGCAGGACAATTTGATTGCTTATGACATAAGATAGGGAAGTACTGCATGATCCTTCACCTGAGACAGGATGTCTTAGAGATGTTATCTCTGTCAGCCAGAAAAGTCAGGAACCATCTTTTGCAGGGGTGCTGCACTTTCAGGTTATCATAGTACACTCTCACATCCCTCTTCCTAGGATTCCACATTGATTCATAGCTTCAGACACCATGTAACAAGAAGTACAATATTTAATGTCTGTAAGTAGGGTGTGAAAGATGTCAGTAAAAGCTAATAGAAGTGAATTGTCAGGAAACTGAAGATACTCCATCTGTTCATAATTAGAGATTTAAACAGTAGACTGATTTATTCCCAGAAGAGAGAGGTAATAGAGAAATAGCTGCTGAAAGCAGAACTAAACTCAAACCTAATTATGGAAGAAGAGAGAATCTGGCCATTGTAAAAATGGAGTGGAGTTAGCAGGAATATACAAGTCCTAACTATTGATAATATAAATATGTTTAGACATTGCTGCCCAAGAGATACTAAATTAAGTGGACTTGTTCAGGGAAATAACGGAATTGCAGTACCAAAGAAAGAACACTACCGTGAAGAGTTAAAACCTGATAGTCCTGAAAGTTAGTTATTTCAGTCTCCTGAAGAAATTTTTAAAAAACAGGTGTCTTGAGTAGCATTACAAAAAAACCTAGAGCAAATATCAGTTAAGTAGAGAAGAACCTCTAAAACAAAACCAATGAAGAAGGACTACAGGGTAATTTAAAATGGATCAAAGTTAAAGGCAATAGAAGCAGAATTGGCACTGCAGCATATCAAATACTGTAATGACTGAACTTGAGATATCTTCAGTGTATACAAAAAGGATAATGAGAGGGAAATAATGAGAAAAGACAGGAAGTGCAAAGAATGGAGATCTAATGTAGGAATTAAAGGTGTTTACGAAAGATAAAAGAATATGGAATAGAATCAATGATCAAAGAAATTAAGATATTTTACCTGAGCTAAACATATATATATACTCACTAGATCTTAGAAAAAAAACAATATAAAAACCATCTTAGAAACAGTTTAGGGAAAAGCATGCAGAAAGCATGTAAAATCTAAAGCATGCAGAAAGAAATTCTGGCTAATCTGCAAAGCCGGTGAAAAGAGAATGGATAAAGAACTCCAAAAGTAAATGTCAAAGGACAGTAGAACATCACCTTCAGAAATGTGAGATTAAAAAGCCTGTTATCAGCTATGGTATTATTTTTAATCAACTAAATTGTCATTATTGTCTAAATTATGCAGGTAACAGGTTAGATAAGAAGACAGGAAACATCATACATGTTTTTTTTTAAAGTTCAGTGAGCCACCATATAGTACATCATTAGTTTTTGATACAGTGTTTAATGATTTATTAGTTGTATATAACACCCAGTGCTCATCACATGTTCCTTCCTTAAAGAGAGCCTCAAGAATTTGGAAATTATGGCCTAAAACTGGTGATGAGAACTAACATCATTTAAACAGTCAAGTGTCCAAAATAAGTAGCTGTGTAAAAAAATATTTAACACACAAATGCTGAATATAAAAGCACATTATAAATGCCTGAGAGGGAGACTATGGGTGTCAGATAAAATACATGAGGTGAGTAAAAATATAAAAATCAGTAGTTTCCTACTGGTGTTAGTAGTACTAACTACTACTAAAAAGTCTTGCTATAATCAGAAAATATGGGTAGAAAAAAGTATGGTTTATAATAACACAAATTTATTTTCTAAAAAAGAACAAGTAAAAATGTATAATGAAAATAGTGAAAAAAATCTGAGGAAAATAAAAGAGGACTTGCATAGAGAAGTCTTATAATTTTTTTTAGAGGAAATGTTCCTAAGTTAATCTATAGATTTCAGATTTCATCAAAACCCCAATGAGATTTGAAATTTAAAAAAAAAATAAAGTCTTTTAAGAAAAACAGACACTGGAGAAGAGCAAAGATAATGTAAAAGATCAATGAGATTGCCCTAAAATAAAAAATGATTAAAAAAAAGTGAATGATATATTGAAATTAATGGAGCAACTGAATGTACATTTGAAAAAAATGTTCAGAATGCTCAGTCAGTAAATTGCTTAGAAACAGACCAGTATATGGATAACACATGTATATAATATATTTAGTATATATGCATATATACTTTACATATTAAAAATACCTATGAATAGGAAAATGATTATTCAGTAAATGGTGCTAAGAAAATTATTTAACTCTGGTAAAAAACAAAATTGGGCTTTCATGACATACATCATATATATATTATTCTAATATGTATTAATTAAACCACAGGTTTTCAGGCTGACTTCTGTGAACCTCCATGTGGTTTCATGTGGGATGTGCATCAGAAATGAACTACAAATTTAACCTCATTTTTATCTAATTCAAGATTAGGATAAAATTTCTTTCTAAAGAGGGTTGTGCCACTTTAACATAAATGTTTGAATTTACCAAATAAAGTGGGTTTTTATATAGATGAAAACACACACATATGCTTTTTTAAAGAACCAGATAAAATGGAAGAACTCCAAAAAAATACCTGGGAATTTAGCCACATAAAATTTTCTAAACTGTAGGTAAAAAACATGGAAATCAGATAATAGGAAAAATATTGTCATGACTATGACAGTTAAGAACTTCTATAAATAAGATGGGCATCTACTAAATATTTGGCAAAGGACATCAACAGATTAAAGCAATAAAACACCACTTCTATTAATTCTAATAGCTATTTTCAGTGAGAGTACAGAGTGATTGATACTTACAAACTATTTACAATGAGGGTAAATTGATAGACTCTGGAAACTATTTGGCTAATTATAAGTAATTATAAGCCTTAAAATTGTTGATATTCCTTCCAACAGTGATTTCATGTCTAGGCATGTATCTTTTGGGAATAGATTACACATTATTAGAGTGATTCTATTTGCAAAGAACAGAGACCCACTTAAGTTATCTAACTGAAAGATAGAGCTCTTTAACATTCATGTTTTAAAATCTCACAGAAAAAATCAAAGGATAAAAGCTTTCATATAGTAACTTGCTCTCGAAAGCCATTACACAAAGCCACCCTCCCAAAAACTTGTTTCTCTTTGGGTAGCCTTTCCCCTCTACATGTTGACCTCCTGTTTACTTATTCTGCAGGTCTAGAATTGCCACCACATCCATGAATATATTTTAAAATTCTGTTGCTTACCACTAACTTGTAACTTCCTTCTGGGTCTCTATTCAGATTTCTGAGTGGGGAAAGATGACTGGCTCAATTTTCATTACTACCTCTACACAAGCCTTTGAGGCCAGGCTAAGGCATAGGCTACTGGGAAGCCTTTGGATTGGCTAGCTTTGTATCTGATGTTCACACTGGTCCCTTCAGACATGCCCAGCGATGGGATAATAAGGCATATAACATGGCCCTTAAAGGCTCATGTTCCAAAAGATTTCTCCAGAAAGTAGCAGGTTTAAACATTCTGAACTACATTAGAACACACAAAGATAAATGTTCAAGTTATTTATTGCAGTGTTTTTTATCCTGTACTCCTCCCACCCAAATAGGGGAAAGATGTAATGTTATACAATGTTATGCAGTCATTAAAACTTATATTTTCCAAGAATAATAATATACTTAATGGTATTAAGTGAAAACTATAAGATATAGAACTATATATGGGTAAGATTATATATATTATATATCTATATAAATTCTATATATCTATATAAATTCATATTTATATAGATATTCCCATGGGGAAAAGTTGGCTCTCTATATACATGTATATACATATACATGTATATATGTGTGTGTGTAGCCAAGGTATTATATACATATATTATATATTATATATAGTATATATGTATTATA
>ML100926.1:16712-55113 GCA_003697995.1 Taxidea taxus jeffersonii | reverse complement strand
ACACACACACACACACACACACACACACACACAGAGATAAAACCCAAATATTTAGTGATTTCCTTTTCCCGTGGTCTGCTTTAGAATTCACCCCAAAGCCATTTGCTTTTGTGGTTATTCAGATTTTGTTTCTCTTCTTTCCACCTCCTACTGTCTAGTCCCTAATCCCCAGAGTTGGGGGAGAATAAGGGAGAGGAAGTGAAACTCAAATCTGTATTTTACCCTCTGCTGGCCTTTTGGCTGAGAGATGTGAGGAGTTAAAGACATGTTTGGGGCTACAGTGTGGTTCAGAGAACGTATTGGTGCTGTTTATTTATTTTTATTTTTAGCTGCTCTAACTCAGATGACCCTAGTTTACCACATCAAGAACTGACTGGGCAGGAAAGAGAGAGACTCAACAAATATTGAGTTGAATGGCTCAACTCCACGTTGCTCCTTCTCTTAAGCATTCCTCAGTGAAGTCCAAGCAACTTCCCAATACAAACCCCATGCTAAAGGCTGATTAATCTGGTTGTCGATGATGTACTCATCATTGGCGGGGTACAAAGTGGTCTAAGGTTTATACCAGCAAAAGGTTTTATAACATATTCTTTACTGTCAGCAGCAGCAAAGTAAATAGGAGGAAGTCTAAGATACTCAGGAGCATAAGCTGCTTCCAAATATTTCAACAGTAAGTATTTGCTTACCATCAAGAAACATGGCATTTCTCAATTTGTTAAAGCAACCAGCACACCTTTAACCTGGCAGTGCCCAGGACACTTCCTTAGCCACTAGTTCATGTCCCTATATATACATGTTAGTAATAACCTGCCTTCTTTTCATAATTCTCAGTATTTCAGATCATCTACTCACTTGGTCTGTCCTCCAGTTATTCAGAGTCGGGTTTTACTGTGATTTACAAAACTATATAATAAGGCAGGAAGAGGTTTGTTCATCTCACATTGACTGTTTGTTTCTTTCTCCTTGTTTAACTTGGAAAGGACCCTCCCCACCTCTTCCCCCAAAAAGCAAAATTCTATCCAGCAAGATGACTTAGGGCTGGATGAAAAGATGAAAAGACAAGTGTCTCTGAGGTCAGTGAGGACTGCAAATGTGATTTGGAAGAGAAGAGATCCAAGTTGGAAAACCCAGCTCAATGTGGAAAGCCTCTTCTCTTAGAACTTGGATTCCAATTCCACTCTAATTCCATACCGAGCTGGGTATAACCATCAGGAAATGTAAAGTCCCTCTAGGCCAAGTCTCATAACCTGGGGCAAAACCCTACCCACCAGCATGCATCTGGAAAGGCACCAGCCATATGAGGCTCCCAAAGAGCCCTACACCTTGGGTTTTCTGAGAGAATCCCACATTACACAGGAGAGATAACGCTTCTTGCCTCTACCCTTAGTAATAAGCATTTCTTTAGAGTCATCAAAGAAGATAAGTGTGTGTCCTTTGAAAACTTGACATCTGAAAAAGGAAATAAAGAGAAAAGGAAGGCATAGTATATATCAGGAGGCTCACATTTTCAGAGCCTCTTCATCTGTGAAATTACTTTCTACTGAGTTCGTTTGTCTTCTCACGGGCTGACCACTCTATCCCAAATTCAACTCAGTAACTTGGGCTGATCACTCTACCCCAAATTCAACTCAGTAACTTCTTCATCTTTGACCAAGAGACATTTTTAAGAAAAGTCCCATAAAAGCATAACATTTTAGATATGGCAAAGGCAATCAATATCTACACAAAACTGATAAACATGTATGATTCAAAAGAAAGACATTTCTCTCTATGTATTATCTACTATTGAACTTAACATGGTTTATAAATCTTTGGTCAATCAAAAATCCTCTGATTTTTATCCATCCTCTTCACTATTCTTGGAAGGATGGGTCATATCCTGGGATACTTCTCCACAATCTCACCACCAATAAGTCAAGGAGTCAGGTTAGGGCAGCGTTAAAAAAATCAAATTCAGGGGCGCCTGGGTGGCTCAGTGGGTTAAGGCCACTGCCTTCGGCTAGGGTCATGATCCCAGGGTCGTGGGATCGAGCCCCGCATCGGGCTCTCTGCTCTGCGGACAGCCTGCTTCCTCCTCTCTCTCTCTGCCTCTCTGCCTATTTGTGATCTCTGTCAAATGAATAAATAAAATCTTTTTTTAAAAAAAGATGAAAAAAATCAAATTCAGTTTTTCAAGCACAAATACGTGACTACATGATGACCTTCTGACCGGTATGGCCACTAGGTTCTGGGCTAAGCAATCCTCAGAGAGAATAGGGAGTACCAGGTCGGCGGATGTCCCTATAAGACTTGGCAAGGCAGTGAAGACCAAGTCCCATTTTCATCCACTCACCATTCATCTCTCATTCTCCTTCCCCAAGCCATTCTTGTCTTCTTCATAATTCTCACCCGGCTTTTCCTGACCCTGCATCCTAAAGAATCCAAATTCACTCCTTGACCTCCCTTCCTCCATGAAAATAAAGAATAGATAAAAATGGTATCTAGGGACGCCTGGGTGGCTCAGTGGGTTAAGCGGCTGCCTTCGGCTCAGGTCATGATCCCAGCATCCTGGGATCAAGTCCCACATTGGGCTCCTTGCTCGGCAGGAAGCCTGCTTCTCCCTCTGCCTCTGCCTGCCTGTCTGCCTGTGCTCACTCTCTCTCTCTAACTAATAAATAAATAAAATCTTAAAAAAAATTTTTTTTAAATGGTATCTAGTTCTTCTTTTAGAAGTTAAATTGACTTCATTTCTAGCTAAAATCAACAACGGCCAGATGAGATGTTTTTCATGAATGTTAATTCTTATTTTGAACTTGGAATCAGCACAATGGGCCATTGTATACATAAGTATGCCCCCAAATCAGCCAGTGAGATAGACAATACCTAGAGCCATAGATAGGCTATCCAAACAGTCCTTCAAATGAATCTTTATTCATTCTTTTAATCTACAGCAGGAAGCCAAGGGCTGCACTTCAGCCCAGAGGGGGGATGCTGAGATACTGAATGAACTGCACGTAGGTGTCCCGGCTTCGGGAAATTCGAATTGAAACGCTGACTGAAAAAATCCATCCTACTTGTATACATGGAGCTATTGTTTAAGCCCTTTTTCACATGCAGTGAGCTCATATTCAGAATGTTTTGACTCAACATGCACAAAGGCTTGGCAAAGGCTTTTGGGGAGGAGCACCCTGTCACAGAAAGCAAGAGAAAAACAAGGCTGGGGCTCAGCACATTCTCTCAGAACACACAGGCCTTCATGGCCCAGGGTTTCTGTTATTAAAAAAGCAAATAGAGACTCTCTCCTCTCAACGCAGCACTAATTCCCAGGTTACAATAAGTCAACAGACACTTTTTCCATGACTTCTGACTATAGAGTGTCCCAAGAAAGTATATATTTGATATACTAACACATGTTCTAAGAGGTAGAATAATTAAACATGAACTGCTGTTTTGGTTATGTTCAAGTCACAAACGTTTAAAATGGCCATCATTTCAGAGTTGACCACATGCAAGATACATATTGCTTTAATAAGTTTATTTAACATCTGGAAGGGATACAATTTTGCAAGGACACACTGTTCTGGAGAGTTTATTAAGGATGTGGTGCTCACAGGGCCTAGGGTTGTTAGCTCTGAGGCTATTAGAGCTGGTACTCGATACATAAATGCCCACAGACTTGCTCTGTTTTCACTGCCTCCTGAGAAACCCCTGGAAGGGACTATGAACACAGTCCATGCATAAATTTTTTCATCCTCAAAAGAGCCAGTAATTCTAGGGCACCTGGGTGGCTCCGTTGGTTAAGTATCTACCTTCAGCTCAGGTTATGATCCCAGGGTCAGCAGGAAACCTGCTTCTCCCTCTGCCACTGCCCCTGCTTGTGTTCATGCTCTCTCTCTTGCTCTCTCGCTCTCTCTGTCAAGTAAATAACTAAAATATTTTTTTAAAAAGTCTTTATATTACTATGTTTCAGTTGAACCAGGTTAAAGAGCTAAAAATGGTTGCAACGAATGGACTGCACAGAATACCAGGCTGAGTGATGTTCACTTTATTTTTCCATTAATGGGGAATTCAGTAAAGTTTTAAAAGTCTCTTTGAGGATATGAGTCCAGCAAGAGTGAGGAAGATGGATTCAAGGGAGCAGACAATGTAGGGAGATGGAGGGAGCAGATCAAGGCTCCCTTGGTGAGAACACAAAGGAAGGGAAGAAAAGAAGGACACTTAGAAGAACTGACAAACCTTGATTCTGAGCAGAATTCCAAGCAGGGGTCTTGAAATTCACACTAGTGGGATCAGCTTCATCACATGTCCACCCAGAACCAATGACCAAGGAGTCAAACATGCTGATCTGAGTCCCATGCTCCACCCTCTGAATCGGATTCTGTCGAGACAAATGGATCCCCAAACTGAAATGAGGGCTAACAGGAAAAAAAATAATAGAAGCTTCAGGATCAACCCCAAATATCTATTATAGATTGGATGAATCCCTTTCTCTTTTTTCCCATATTAAGTTTATAACTTTTCCATTAGATATAATGATTAAGTGGTTTCCCCAAAGGTTTCAAAAATGTATTATACAGAAATCAGAATTGCTATCCTTACCATAGTATTGAGAAAAGAGAGCAAGTGTTTAAAAAAACTTTTGAGGAGCACCTGGATGGCTCAGTTGTCAAGTGTCTGCCTTTAGCTCAGGTCATAATCCCAGGGTTCTGGAATCAAGTCCCGCATCGGGCTCCCTGCTCGGTGGGAAACCTGCTTCTCCCTCTCCCACTCCCCCTGTTTGTGTTCCCTCTTTCACTATGTCTTTCTCTGTCAAATAAATAAATAAAATCTTAAAAAAAAACTTTTGAAAGGTAACTTTTGAAAAGTAACTAAAGTGAATAGATTCAAATTCTAGACAAATGCAACAAGTTTTCATCCCTGAAATATATTTTCAGCAGCATTCTCTAAAGCCAGGTGAAGCCCAAGGTTGCCATGTTCTGGGCACTTTCTCCCTCAATTCAGTTGTGGGTTGGCTTGGTGACTGGTGACCCAAGGCCACGTGTCACTCTGGCATCGATGATGAGTGGTATGACAAGGTTTGGTATATCTCTGAAAATTATTTTTAAATGACTCCACGGGCACCTGGGTGGCTCAGTCGGTTAAGCATCTGCCTTCAGCTCAGGTCATGATTCCAGGGTCCTGGGATCGAGCCCCACATCGGGCTCCCTGCTCAGTGGGAAGCCTGCTTCTCCCTCTCCCACTCCCTTTGTTTCTGTTCCCTCTCTCATTGTGTCTCTCTCTGTCAAATAAATAAAGAAAATCTTTAAAAAAAAATGACTCCAAATCACCCAGTTCTGATTTTCTTTCCCCACTACGCTATTGTATAATAAAGTCTTTAGCAACCAATGGTATATGCTTCTGAGAAGCATTTGACAACAAGTGTCTTAGATTCAAAACATTACTTTGTGGAAAGAAAGGCATCAACCAGCACAAAGACCCAACCTAATTTTGAATGGACTTAATTTCTGAATTCTGGACACTGCCTCCCAATGCTATTAAAAACAGTAAGAGCATTAAAACTTCAGAGGCTAAGCCCACAAACACGGACTAACAGAGTTCCTAAGGAAGGATATCTGCACGGCATTTCTAAACTTTGAGCTGTCTGGCTGGCTGGCTAAAGCCGATGATCTCATAGCAGGAATGATTTTCAAAACATTCAACATTGACCAATCAGGGAAGACAGCCAACCAACCTCAATGGTCACTGATCTGGACATTCTACTTTTCCTCGCAAGTTAAATATCAGACCTGCTCCATGGACTGGGCAGATCTGAAGAGGGAAACCAACACAAGACTGTGTTGAAACAGGAGAAGGCTGCTCTGAATGGCAAGATGAAGAGCCATTCCACCCCTCCTAAGTCAATGGAGCCAACATGTTCCGAGGAGGAGGTACTGATGAAAAGAAAAGGGGAAAGAAGTAGAAGAAGAAGTAAGAGGTGGGTGGAGATGGACAAGGATAGAGAAGAAGCAGGGGAAGGCGGGGATGAACAGAGAAGAGCATGAAGGAATGGGGACATGGAATAACAGACAAGGAACAAGCAAGAACAGTGAAGGAGACTGAGGAAAGGGGAGACTAGAAATTTAGATATTTCGAGGAGGAAAAAGAATGATGATGAAAGGGAAAGCAGAAAAAGAAGAGGTGTTAGATTATCAATGAAAAATGGTAGTGTTTATGTTTGACCATTGTCTCTCACGTTGTGTGACACAGGGGTCAGCAAACTTTTCTGTAGAGGAGTAGACAGTGACTATTTAAGCTTTGTGGATGGTATAGTCGTTGTTCAACTATACAACGTGGTTGCATGGAAGCAGTCCCAGACGGTAAGTACACAAAGGGACTTGACTGGGTCCCGGTGAAACTTTACAGAAACAGGCTTTAGGCCAGATTTGGCCCACAGTCATAACAGGCTGACTCCACAGACAACGGTGATTCTGACATTTCTGGTACCTCCACAGTGCCTAGCATAGATCCAGGCACAAAATTCTAAAAAATATTAGAACCTCCTGGAACAGCCATTTTACAGGCCCCAAAAATAATCAAAACGGGAGCCATTTTCAATAGCTTTTTGTAACTTTTAACCTACAAAATGGCAGTTTCCTGTATTCAACCTATCTGCTGCCCAGCCCATATGACACCCCCGTGGGCTCTCTCTCCTAAATAGATCCTATAACAATGTGTACAGATGAGAAGCACTAGGTGGCTGATTCAGAGCTACATTCACTACTGACTGTTAAGTTTTCAGATTTGCAGAGTTCTCCATCCCCTACAGGTAATGACTCCACAGTCCCAGTACTGCTTCAGACACCAGCACCAAAAAATAAAATAAACCAAACCAAAACAAAATAAAATAATAAAATAAATAAATTAAATTAAATTTAAAAACGAAAACAAAACCTTTTTGTCTTTTAATGCATACCCTCCCCCATTTCCTCACCTTTGACTCCTAGACTGTCCCCCAGCTTGACTGTAGAACCAGGTTCTTCAACCATGCAAACTGGCCTATGGTACTTGAGAATGGCTTTGGTAATGGGAGGTGACAAGATGTAACTAACCAAGGGGGGGCTCCCCAGGAGTCAAAGCATACTTAGCTCTCAAGCTCAGTATCAGACAGGTAGGAGCTGACTCACCCCAGGCTCAGACTTCTGACAGTGACTTCACATTCTCTTGTTTTGTGATTGGGAAGAGCACCTTGCAGCCTCAGGATGCAGGTAGTTCCTGCTCGGGAACTGGTTGGGGAAGCCAGAGCCACTATTCCACAGCCTCTGAGGCAACGTGCAGGACATGTGAGGTTGATCTGGTGGCTGGTTTTCTTTCATTTATGTTTATCTCGTGCCTGGCACCATGGCCATCCTTCTGTTTGTTTTGGCTCCTAACGCAACCATTCTTCAGCCACCAGGGGTTTTTGAAGTCCTTCTCACATCATTTCCCAGGGTAGCTAGCGCAAGCCACTTTGTGAATTACCAGAGTTAAGAAATGGTGACAAGGGATATTGTCTTGAAGCCATATGAAGAGAAACACAGCAATACAATTGCCTGTAGGTAAAGACTGATGATACCAAACATTCAGAAAAGGAAAATCTAGCATGGGTCTAGCACAATCACCTGCTCTGCATTCCAAGGGGAACACACAGCTCTTGCAGGAAGGGAAACCTAATGTGTTACTCTCCAAGTAAATAAAACGCAGAAATGTTTTTGTAGGCATTTTGCCTTTGTAGGAAGAAAAGCTCAGTTTGTACTTAGGAATGAATGAGTATGCATGGATGTGTTTGCATAAGCATATTTGCTTCAAAACATTTTCTAGTAACTGCTGACAACAGCAACCCTAGGCCACCAGACACCAGTTCTCCGTATCTTGAAATGGACTATTTGCTCCCCAGAGCACCAGCTGTTATGCTCCACAGAGGCATTCCTGGCCTCCCTAGTCTCTGAAATCTGCATATCCTAACCCTTCCTCTCTGGCCTCATCTGTCTCCCCAGCTTCCCTGCTCCTGTCACGCAAAGTTACTCAATACCCAGTAGGAACTAACCAGAGCCAAGGAACCATGTTCCCATAGCTCCCATCTTGCCATTCACTTCGTGCGGCTTGGTTCCTCTGCACTGCCACCCTGGGGCACAGACAGGGATAGATCTCCACATTTAAATCCCCAGCTTTGGGAACCACATCATTCCTCCTCCTTTGTCCGTACCAGTCACTTGTACACCTGACTGAATTCCTCCCCCACACCCTGCTCTCTATAGCCCAGGACATGTTTCTCTTTGTGACCAAATTTCACAGCAGACTGTATGCAATTTAGAAATATCACCAGCAGGGGCGACTGGGTGGCTCAGTTGGTTAAGCAGTTGTTTTCGGTTCAGATCATGATCCCAGAGTGCTGGGATGGAGCCCCACATCAGGCTCTCTGCTCAGCAGGGAGCCTGCCTTCCTCCTCTCTCTCTGCCTGCCTCTCTGCCTACTTGTGATCTCTGTCAAATAAATAAATAAAATATAAAAAAAAAAAAAGAAATATCACCAGCAGTGCTTTAACTTTTTCAATCTATTTAGAGCTCAGGTTGAAATTTACCAAACTAGGGATGCCTGCATTACTCTGTCGGTTACGCATAACTCAGGTCATTCTGGGACGGAGCCCCACGTCAGGTTCCCTGTCAGTGGGGGGCCTGCTTCTCCCTCTCCTTCTGTCCCTCCTCCCTGCTCTCTCTCTTTCTCAAATAACTAGATAAGATCTTTTGAAAGAGAAAAAGAAATCTACCAAACTAGCTCTTTTATCTGCATTACCTTCCATAGTCTTTGCTCTTTGGGGCCTTATTTCATACCGTTTGATACTGTGTAAGAAACAAGCTTTGTTTAAGACAGATTAAATAAATCTAGTCTATCTTCCTCTATAAAATAGTGATGACACTGACTTCCTGCCTCTCTAGGAGTAAGGAAATCTATATAAAATTCCTAGCATAGAACCTGATTCACACCTGATGTCTGTGGTGTGACTGAGATAAATTCAGATCGGCAAGTCACACTCTGGAACGACAACTTCCCAACCTTGGGAGCAGAGTGCAGTCCCCTGGACAGCTCTAAAAATTACTTGTGTGGGAGCCATCATCCCCCCCAGCCTTAACTACCCCGGGGGGCCGACCTCCCTTGTTGTTTGTTTGGATCTCAGGCATTAGCATTCCTAGACTTCAGCATCCCCACCAGACCAGGCATCTGGTTTCCCTCCTCTTGCTTCTCTCTGCTTTCCACAAGTTTGGGGACAATTTGTTACACAGCAATAGACAACCAGTACATTCCTCATATCACAGCATGGCATGGTTATGTCTCTTTCAGACAGATTTTCATTTTTGTGTGACTTGTTTCCCAGGAAGTAAGGCAGTCATTAACTTTGCATGACTGATGAATTCGTGTCTGGTTCTATGATTTTGATGTGTTGGCCTGCTCTGTTAGTTGTAGTAAAAAGAAAAATGCATGCCTGAGGCCACTGGGCAAGGGAAGGAGGGGCACCTATGCTACTCTGTGCCCTGGCCCAGGCTGTGTGGGCAGAAGCATCCACCTACAAGTTCCTGAACCTGTGGGAGCCCTCAAAGGATCTGAAGTCAGTGACTGACAGGACAGCTCAGACCCTGCTGTGAACTGAGCTCATGAGAGGCCTGAACAGGGTCCTGAGCTGCTCCGGGAACCTCCTCCTCAATCAACCACCCACAACCAAGAACGACCCACTGGATCCAGGTGTCCGTGGAGAACATGCACCAAGCTGCCAACCATCTATCCATCCATCCATCCACAGGGAGAGGAGAGGAGCACTGCACTGCAGGCCGGCTCTACCAGGCTGCCTGCCCCTAACAGGCCATCACCAGTGAGGCCTCACTGCCTCATTGCCACTCGCCTCACATGCCATGGCAGGGCCCACGTCACCCGCAGGACCACCCACTCTGACATCAGCAGGGCCAAGTGCATCTAGTGTGGCTTCTTCCAGAAGGTCTGCCCTGTGGGCTGCATTGTTGAAGGCCCCAACCTCGAGTTCTCCACAGAGATCCACCAGGAGCTGCTGCATAATGGAGAGAAGTGTCTCAAAAACGGGGCTTCAGGAGAGGCCAAGATCACAGCCAACATCCAGGCCCACTACCTCTGCTGTGGCCGCCGTTTTCCTAGTAGCCCACAACCCTGGCTGCCAGATAAAAAAGCTCTGCCCTCACCCCATAAAAAACCAATGCCATCTTTAAGCAGTCATTTCCTCTCATCAGTGGGGCCATCCTGAAACTTCATCTCTTTTTTTTTTTAATATTTTATTTTATTTATTTATTTGACAGAGACAGAGATCATAGGTAGGCAGAGAGGCAGGCAGAGAGAGAGGGGGAAGCAGGCTCCCCGCTGAGCAGAGAGCCCAATGGGGGGGCTCAATCCCAGGACCCTGAGATCATGACCTGAGCCAAAGGCAGAGGCTTAACCCACATCGGGCTCCTTGCTTGGCAGGGAGCCTGCTTCTCCCTCTGCCTCTGCCTGCCACTCTGTCTGCCTGTGCTTGCTTGCTCTCTCTCCCTCTCTTTCTGCCAAATAAATAAATAAAATCTTAAAAAAAAAAAGAATATTGGATAATCCTCAGTGGAAATCTCTCCATGGAGCCTTCCTTGTGTTCACTAACCCCTTTCCTACCTGATCAGTAAACACAACTGCAAATGCCCATGTATTCCTTCTGTTCTTGGAACAGCTTCTACTTCTTTAGAACAGCTTAGCTGACTCAAAGCTCCCTGTGTTTCTTCTCTCCTAAAACAAACACAAGTCAATACTTTAAAACAGATGTGTACTTAACATTTTTTAAAAGAACACCTACACATCCTAATAAACTATTCAATTACATTTATCTTTCTATTTCATTAGAAATACATCTTTATATACTTATTGCTTTAGAGTATTATGATGAATGTGTGGCCTCTCACACACCCTGTACCAACTTACCATCATTATATTCATTATTTGATGTTCACATTCATTATTTGATGTTTACATGCCTTTTTTTTTCCTGTCCCACAACTCAACTCAACAGACTTCCAAGAAATTCTAATTGCTTTGAGAAAGGAACAATATTAGACACAACAATCCAAGCTTCTTGTGTGTATGCTGAAGAGAAGGGCCAGGCCTTTAGCCACTGTTGGTCGGGGCCTATTTTGTGACAAAGCCAAGAAAGAAGTTGTCGTAGGGCAGGAATTCATGCTGATTTTCCTCATAGGACAGACTGTGTTGCTATAGGTTTTCATCAGCCAGGGTCTCATAAGAAAAATAGAGTGACCATTCCTAGAAAATCTAAAGGTAGGTAGTTTCCCAGCCAAGCAATGAGGCAGAAGCTCCCGGAGCCACCTCCTCCTCAGGATAAGGCCACACAGCTTTATCTGGGCCCCCAAGACGAGCAGTAGGGCTCACGACTTCCTCAATGGCACTGCCTGGATACCCAGTTCCCTCCCAGAGCTGCATTTCATTTCATTTCTTTTTTTTTTTTTTAAAGATTTATTTACTCATTTTAGAGAAAGAGAGAGAGAGCACAAGCAGAAGGGGCTGAGGGAAAGGAAGAGACAATCTCAAGTAGACACCATGCTGAGTACGGAGCCAAATGTGGGGTTCAAATGCATGACCCGGAATTTTCAGTTTTCAAACCAAGATAGTCCCAGGCCAACTGGGATGAAGGGGTCACCCCATCATCACCAGTGACCTGATAGCAGGATTACTGAAGGAATTCATTCCTTCTGCACTCTGTTCAGTAGACTGCTGGAGGACAGAATAAAAATACGCTTGAGATTTACATGTAAGGCCATCATTCATGTAAACTGAAGAGTCACACTGCAGTGTGAACAAATTCTCCAGCTCCTATAGCCAAGATAATGACGTGCCAAGCTGAAAGAAGCTGACCTGTTTAACCTAGAAAACACACAACTGTAAACAATTTTCTCATTCAAAAAGCCCTGGTCTTCCAGCCTGGCTTCTCTTCCCTATCTTCAAGGGTCCTAGAGAAGATAGGTGTGAAAAACCAGTGCCAGTGGCAGATTCTCCAGGAGTGAGAACTACAGAGAGGAGAGCCTTTAGAAGTCTTCTTTCCCCACAAACGTCCTCCTTACCCACAAACTCCGCCCCAACTTTCACCTTTGCATGATCACAGGTCCTTTGAATTCCATAATCAGCCATTTCAATATAAGACTTATTTTTCCCTTTGAAACTTGAAAACTTGGAACCCCGGAATATTATTTTACCCACTGTCTGTTCATCACACTGGTTTTTGCTGTGCCGCCATCCAGGTGAAACGCAAATGAAGGTAAACCTTCTATCTAAATCCTTCTTCATGAAATTTTCCATTCATCAAATAACTGAAAGCCTAAACCACTGATCAGGTTGTAAAATTGTGAAATTCTCTCAATTCTAAGAATTAGTTTGAAATTACACTGAAAAATACCTTGCAGTCTCTTAGGAACAGACGCTAATTGTTGTTTGTCATCCAATATGCAAAGAGCTACAGAGAAAATGATGACCTTGTATCAGGTCAACCCTTCCCTAGAATTCTTCCCTTTAGGGTCAGGGGGCCGATCTCATCACCCAACGTGGTACCCTCATGGTCAGGGCCCCTCAGTGCCCATTCACCTCCAAGTTTACATCCAAACACTATTTACCATAGCATACTTAATGTGTTTTCTGAAAGAAGTACCTCGACATCATATTTTGGCCCAAGCTAACTACAAACATACAAAAGAAAAGGATCCCATATAATCTGGCCATTTATGGACATAATACTTGGGGCGAAAAAAACTTGAAATTCTCTGTCTCATACATGAAGAAAGTCCTCTGTAAGAGCTCTTATTGAATTATAGCTGACAACAGCATGGACAGCCCAGTCACGCCATGGAATTCTTTCCAGATCCAGTTTCATAATTCACTCTCTCCCATGTGGCCTCTTTTATTACGTTTAGAAGACTTTCCTTAATAAGGGTCACTTACGGGATCCTAATTGAGGATGTGAGATGGAAGAAGCTTAATAGCTATTCCAGGACTCATGACATTGTAGAAAACAAATGCTGAATTTTAAAACTCAAAATTTAGCACCGAGTGCAACTTCCACGAGACACTAGATGTGCTGCCCCAGGAAAGATGCTTGCCCTCTCTAAGCCTCAGTGTTTTCAACTGTCAATTGTTCAATGGGTTCGGTCATTTGCAATCGTTTCTATTATTTTCTAAAGTCCCTTTTAGGTATTGTGAGAGATGGATGGATGGATGCATGGATGGACAGATAGAAAAATGATGGATGGGTGGGCAGATGGATGGATGGATGGGTTATGGGAAAACAATGTCTCCTCAAAATCCATTTGTTGATGTCTTAACCCCCAGTAGCTCAGAATGTGGCTGTATTTGGAGGCAGGGTTTTTAAAGAGGTAATGAAGATACAGTGAGGTCATGTGGGTGGCCCCTAGTCTGTTAGGACATGTTCTTATAAGAAAGGAAAATTAGGATAGAAACACACACACACACACACACACACACACACAGAGAAAATGGTCATTTCTAAGCCAAGGACACAGTCCTCCCCCCCGCCCAAAAAAAAAAAAACAACCAACCCTGTTGACACCTTGATCTTAGACTTATACCTTCCAGAAAATAAAATAAATTTCTGTTGTTTAAACCAGTCTACGATACTTTGTTATGGCAGCCCTAGAAAACCAGCATAGGTGGATGGAGGGATGGATGGATAGATAGACAGACAGACAGACAAAAGATAATCTGGACCAGAGACACCTATTGTTAGTAGATTCTGGTGTTTAAAGTGGGCAAACCAAATAAGGAATATCCCCTTTTATAATGTTATCCTGGCAGAGTCAACAATCTCTATGTAGATGTGTTATATATTACAAATATTTTGGTTGTACTTTCAAAATATAAAAAGATAATCAGCTGTGAACCCCACAGCCCCACTTTTTCAAGCCATTAACTCTTTCTACAAGCTCATGAGAAAATTATGAAAACAGGAGACTCCAGAGTCATGTAAACTCTTTACTGCCAACCAGACCTTGGGCCTGAGCCTTAGCTGATCTAGGCTGCACAAGTACACAGAAAGGACTTCTGCTGCCCAGAAGCCTTGAGCAGCAAGACCAAAAGCATTAGAGAAGCCAACTTGGCCTCCTCCCTAAGGCTCACACTTTCACCTTAGCCTAAGGTCTAGCAACTCGAAAAAGTCAGGAAGGGTGAACCCAGAGAACAAGAGGAACAAGAGCTCTCCTCCCCAGGGCTGAGAGCAGCTGGCCTGGGTCATCCTCCCCTGTGCCCTACCCTGTTCCTGCTTGGCATTCCCAGAACAGGATGCTCCCACACGTAATGCAGTCCTAAGCTCTTTGTACCCCTCGAGAGTCCTGGGAGCAAGACTCCAAATGTGAAGAGAAGGATCCAAGAAAGAAAAGCCAGAGTCAATGGCATAAATATGTACATGCCTTTAAACTGCCCTAAAAATCTCCCCAGTAGTAGCCTCCCCCTTGACATGGATCACACTCCTTTTTCCCAATCATGGAGCTGTGAGAGTAGAGTAGAAAACAGAGGGAGCAACCTGGAAAAATACTTTATGAATGCAAATAAGAGGTCATTACCAAGAGGTTTCACTACCAAGATGTCTATGTTTTTTCATTAGCAAATATTCAGGGTCTCTTCAGGCCAGACACTGTTCTAGGTGCCCATTCCATTGGAGCTTATACTCTGGCCCTGGTAAGGAATGTGAGAACAAAGTGTGGCACCTGAGAGCCTGTCAATAATGAATTGTCTTACCTCTCTTCTGGACTCCACTATCCCTTCTTGGAATCATTGTTTTTGTGTTGTCTGACATTGGCATCCTCTGTCCATCCTTCCCTCTATAAAGTCCTCTGGAAACAAGGCTGTGCTTCATTCACTGGTGGGTTGTCAGTAGCTCCCAGCCCAACACCTACTCACATGCCAGTTGCTTAAATGTTTGTGACAGAAGAAAGGGAGGAAGGACAGGAGGGATTAGGGGAATTTCTCACGGCTTTCTTCTGAAGACTTCTTACATGTTCAAGGAAGAATCAACTTTCAGTGATTATTGGTTAATACATTTTGAACTCTCCACCTCACAACTGCCATATATGTATACTATGGACCAACCCAACAGAAACAGACGTACATTTTATATGTAAATGTCCTTTTGCAGAACAGAGAATAAATCAGCCAGGGGCTCTCAGAAACAAACCGTACTTCTGTATCACCAAGAGTGATGATCTCAGCAGCAGCAAACTAGGGTCTTGGGCACTGCATGTCCTTAACATGGGAGACATTCACTGGAGGGGCTTTCCCAAGTGTTATTTTCACAATCAGATTAATATAGGGGATTTTCCTTAGATATGTGTGGAAACATTTTATCCTGATGTAGAACATTCAAACTCCACCACTTACAAATAAGCTACAGCCTTTCCTCTAAGTTGTCCCTTGGCCTTCGATCTTATCCCAGCTGAAGCAACAAGTATGCTTAATTTTGTTTGGTTGTCCTTCTAATAGAGAAAGCACTTCAGGTCAAGAAACTGAGAGAATGTGAGTGCTGACCCTATGTGTCTTTGGTTATTTGTGGTTTCCTATGTACTTACCCTAGTGTGGACTTACCCCCCACCCATTCCCATAACCCCCAGGCGCTTAGGATTAAACCAAAGTATTGTTCTAGCCTTAAGAGAATGGCCTTATTACTTACTTAAAGCCATGAGAGGCCAACCAGATTTCAACAACCACAGAATTCCATCAGAGTCCACATTTCCCAATCACAAGCCTGAGGAGCCTTCCCGGGGCCATAAGGCACAATGCTGCCTCCTCAGAGGGCCCATGGGCCACCCAAGATGGCTGGTTGTCTGTGTCACCCTTTTTTTTTCCCAGCCAATTGTCTTTGAAAGAGAGAAAAAGAAAAGTTCTCTGAACACACCCATTTCTTTCCCAAATATTATGTTGAATGAATTCCTTATTAGGCCAAACCCAGTGCTCTGAGGTAAGAGCTAAGTGGGGCATTCTGCACAAAAGGGGTCTCAAAAGAGCCAGTGGTAAGTGTGAGGAAAGCACACGTGAAAGGACTTGGCGAGGAGGTTCCCATCAGCGGCTGGGGGTCCACCACTGCCTCGCCCGTTTGCAGATCTGGGCTGAGCTATGCATCACATTGTTCCTGTAAAGAAAAAGCGGCTGTTCTCCCTCTCTGAGTGCCCCTTCCCTGCTCCCAATGGCTGCGATCAACAGCCCCAAGACCCTAATTGCCACAGCCTATTAGAAATAATGAGACTTCCATGGCAGAAGCCAAGGGTAAAAGCGACATCTCACAACACGAAAGGTTACTATCAACATATACTGCCAGTGAGTGCAAAGGGCACGTCAATTGGTGGCTCATTACCGCGGGTTGACCCATGGGGAAAGTGTCATTCTGCAGAGAGGCTTTCTCAGGATGTGGCAGCAAAAGTTACAAAAGATAAGGACTTGCCTGTGGAACACGCTCAGCTAATGAGAGCAGGAAATTGTTTGAAACATCCCGATGACCTCACAGATGAGGGATGCTGATTAAGGTAGCTACATGAGGCTCCTTTCTTGTCTGACAGCCCATTGAGAAGCTTTGGTGAGATGTGACTAACCGGCCGTGAAGGTGTCTCCATCTTCCCTGACATGGTCCATGCTTTGGGCAAAACAAACATGAAAAATAAGTCTAAACCGACATGCATGTTTGAGTTTAGTTTTCAGAGACATGTTTTGGGAAAAGAGCACTGGTGGGGCTGTGAGCTAGGATTCCTTTATGGCGAAGGGGGTTTGTGACTACTTGCGTGACTAATCGCATGACTGCGCTGGGGGTGAGCCAACAGCAAATTTAGGTCTTGAACACTTGACAAAACAACTCTACTGTTCTGTGGGTGAAATTCTATGGTGCTTCATGTGTAATTAAATGAAAGTTTCACAAGAGCCTACACCTCAGGCACTCAATGCTGATATGTGGCACAAAGAACGGATTTTGCCACATCAAAATACATCCATGGAACAATAGGAAAATGAAACAGGACTTTTGTCTGCTTTGCCAGACGTTTTCTGAGACAGAGACATTCAAAGAAGAAACCCTGGAGTTCTCTTGACCTTCATTTAGAGCCTGAGACTATGAAAAGAGATCACACTATGGATGCCCTGCCCCTTTCTTGTTCTACAGATAAGGATGAGGGTGTACCTCAGCCTGTTTGTCTGAACTCCTTCTCTAGAAATGCCTTAAGTAACACCTGCCCTTTACCACCTCACTTAAAATTGCAAGAATCACTCATGTCTTGCAAAAATAGATCTCAGAAAAAGAGCTTATCAGTGAATTAAATAAAGTTATACCAGGGTTTTTATAATGAGATTTAGGAAAATTTTGTTCAAGCACTTCTAACTGGTTGTACTAGTTACAAGTTGCTTTATAATAAATTATCACAAAACATAGTGATAACAAAGCACTTGGGGGTGGAGGATTTGCTTCCAAGGTAGTTCACTCACATATTTGGCAAATTAGTGTTGGTTGTATCCGGAGGCCCTTCAGTTCCTGCGGTATCCTCTCAATAAAACTACTTGAGCATCCTTACCACACGGCCATTAGCTTCACCCAGTATGATAATCCAAGAGAGAGAAAGATAGAAGCCATAACTTCTTTAATGACCTAGCCTCAGAAATCATGCACCATCTTATCCACAATATCCTAGTGGTTAGACAGCTCAGCATATTTGATGTGGGAGGGGACTACCCATGCATATGAACATCAGGAGGCAAGAGTCTTTGGGAGCCATCTTGGAGATTAGATACTATACCACTTTTTAAAATATTAAAAACATATCAGACTGGTTTAAAAATATATAAGGAATATGATTGCTGATCTAGTCATCCAGAATTCTACAAAGGAAACAAAACCAAAAAGTCCATGGTAGGGACGCCTGGGTGGCTCAGTTGGTTAAGCAGCTGCCTTCGGCTCAGGTCATGATCCCAGCGTCCTGGGATCAAGTCCCGCATCGGGCTCCTTGCTCGGCAGGGAGCCTGCTTCTCCCTCTGCCTCTGCCTGCCACTCTGTCTGCCTGTGCTTGTTCGCTCTCTCTCCCTCTCTCTCTGACAAATAAATAAATAAAATCTTAAAAAAAAAAAAAAAAAAAGTCCATGGTAAAATTTCTGAAGAAAATACACTCCACTCAACTAAAAAAAAAAACCTTTTGTTCTAACGTATACCTGTATTTTGTGCCTGTAAGGCCAAAATGAAGAGACAAATTAAGAGATTATTCAAGAGAAGTTAATCTTGGTAGATTTTTAAGAAGCAAAGTTTTTTTGAAGCAACTCTTTTGACCCAAAGAGCAGGATTTTTTTACCTAAAGCATCTAGCGAATTTCATATTCTCCCTTTTTAAGTGTATATCCATGAAGTGGTTTATAATCAATCATTCGCCAATGTGCCAAGCAGAAGAGAATTCAAGAGGAACAAGGTGGTGAAAATAAAAATTGGCTAATCCATTTTAGGGCGACACATGTTCTTCAGGGGAATGGACTTCAACCTGCTAAGGAGTCCCTGTAATCATGGATGTGACCAAAGTTCATACATGTTCTATAGATAGGAGGACTAAACTGATTTAGAAAATACATCAATGTTTTATCTCATAAAAGAAATTCTTATTTAAGTACTTGATGAACCAGTTTAATGAATCAACTTTTCTTGTTTCTTTATAGAATATTATCTTGATCATCTAGTTCAGTATTTTCACAAAATTAGATACTCCATGCTTTAATTTATATCAAATTCCTATTTTCTGAATAAGAACCACAACTTTCTTTTTAAATCTTTTTTTTTTTAAATATTTTATTTATTTATTTGAGAGAGAGACAGTGAGAGAGAGCATGAGTGAGGAGAAGGTCAGAGGGAGAAGCAGACTCCCCGTGGAGCTGGGAGCCCGATGCGGGACTCGATCCCGGGACTCCAGGATCATGACCTGAGCTGAAGGCAGTCACTTAACCAACTGAGCCACCCAGGCGCCCAGAACCACAACTTTCTTAAACCTCTTTTCTTTTTGTCTCCCACCCCAACTTCTCTGACCTAAGTAAATGGAGAGCTATACCATGTTCAGAGATTAGAAAACTCTACATTATTAAAATGGTAACAATGCCCCAATTTCCCCCAAGATTTAACTCAGTCCCCATCAAAATTCCTTCAGGCGCTTTTGTAGAAACTGACAAGCTAATTCTAAGATTCATATGGAACTTCCAGGAATGTAGAATAGCCAAAGCAATTCTAATAAGGAACAAAGTTGAAGAGCCTATTCTATTTGATTTTAATACTTATAATAAAGCTATAGTGATTCAGACTGCTGGGTACTATCTAGGGATAGATATATAGATTAATGGAAAAGAATAGAGTCAAAAAATAGACATAGTGATTTTTGACAAAAATGCCCAGACATTTCAGTGGGGAAAGGAAAGTTTTTCCAGTAAATGTTCAAAGAACTAAGTATCCATATTTTAAAGATAGACATCAATCTTTAATGACTTACAATACACAAAAATGGACTCAAAAAGTATCCTGTAGCTTAATGTGAAGCCTGAAACTACAAAACTTCCAGAAAACACAGGATATATTTAGAACTTAGGGCAGGAAAATTTTTCTTATGACACCAAAAACATTATCCATAAAAGAATACTGATAACTAAAAAAAAATATATTGATAACTAAACTTTATCAAAATCTAAAACTTTTGCTCTTTGATCAGACACCAATAAGAAAACAAAGAACAAATACAACACGGGTAGAAAACATATACAACACATCTATCTGATAAAGAACTTCCATTCAAAATATACAGAGAACTCCTATAATTCAAAGTGATATAACAGACTCTCCACCAAAGAAAAGATATAAATTGCCAATAAATACATGAAGAGATGTCCAACATCATTAGTCCTCATTGTAGCAAATGCATAACAATGCAAATTAAAACCACAGTGAGGTTCCACCACACACATATTGGCTAAGATTAAAAAGACTGAGCACACACAGTCTTTGCAATTATGTGGAGAAACTGGAACTCTTACACACTGATGGTGGGAATATAAAACAGCACACCCGCTGCCAAAACAATCTGGCAGTTTCTTTAAAGTTAAATATACACCTACAATGCAATGCAATCATTTTGCTCCTAGGTAGGTAACTAATGAATCAAAAATGTATGCCCACAAAAAACTATACATGAAATTTCTTAGCAGCTTTATCTGTAATAGCAAAAAAAAATTAGAAATAATCCAGTTGTCCATCAACAAGAAAATGGATTAATAAGTTATAGTATATCATACAAGCTAATACTATTCACCAATTAAGGGGATGATCTGTTGATATACACAACAACATGACTGAATCTCAAAATCATTGTACTAAATGAAAGAAAGCAAGCAAAAAAAAAATTTTTTTTAAAGGCCTGGGCTCAAGTTCCAACTCCATCTGGCTATGTAACTTTGAACAGTGTCCTACTCTACCTACTTTAGTTTTCTCACCTGCTAAATGCCAAATAATAATAATGATAATTATTAATAATAATAATAATAATAATAGCTCTCACTTACTGAGTGCTGACTATCTTTAAAGTCTTCTGTTGCAATATGCCACTGAGTCCTCACAATTCCATGGTATTTGAGATAATGCATGTTTAGCACTGACCACAGCACTCAACAAATGGTAGTTATTATTTTACTTTTTTACTAATTTCTTGTTAATAATAAATAGATGTCAAGACTCAATTACATCTAAGGCCCTATGGAGAGATACAAAAATAATAAAACTGAGGCTCTATCCTCCAAAATCTAACAATCTGTGATTGGAATCAAACACATACACAGGTAAATGTAACACAAGGTAGCATTAGAAAGAAAGAAGCAAATACAGTGTTGTGAGCAAGGATCATGGAAATTCCCACAGAGAAACTAGTGCTCAAGCTGGGCTGGAAGGAAGTGGCACCTCACCAGGAAAAGCTGCTGAGGGATGAAGAAACTCTGGGTATAACAGCATGAAGAGAAAAAGCAGAAGCATTGGGAACAACAGAAATTGGACAGTAGTGGAGCCCAAGTTGTGTGAAAATAAATGTAAGCAATGAGGGTCAGACCCTAGGAGACCTGAAAATAGGCAAGATGTTTCGGCTGCAATCTGAATACATGGGGTACTCTTGGATGTTTTGAAGTGAGGAGTGAGATTATGGTGTGTTTTAGCAGGATTACTATGGCAGGGATATGGCCAAAGGAGAGAGGAGAGGTGGGAAGACCTACTAAGAAGCTTCTCTGATGAGCTAAGTGGAGCCTGAACAGAGGTGGTGGCTGAGAGAATGAAAAGTATGTAAGAATTAATTCTAAGGTAACATCAGATAGATCTAGTGACTAGTTACCATGGACCAGAGGAGAGAAAGAAGTCAAAGGGATTCCAAAGTGGCAAACCTGCTTGACTGAAAGGAACAGGAAAACCATTACTAGACATTCTGAAGTCCAGAATAAGAGAATATTTGAGCAGGATACAAGAAGCATTAATAATAAAGTGAAAAATAAATAAATCTTGAATTGCATTCCAATTAACTTTTTTGTTCACAAGACAAAACACAACACCCCCTAGGAGATTGAAAAGCAAACCACAGAATGGGGAGAAATACCTAACAAAGGATTCATTTTCAGAGTAAATAAAGAATTACTAAAAATCATCACGAGAAAAACAGACAACCCAATAGAAAAACAGGCAAACAGCCTCAAACAGCACTTCACAGGATATGCAAATGGACAAAATGAAAAGTTGCTCAACTTCATTAGTCATTGAGGGAATGCAAATTAAAATTCTAATGAGGCAGTGCCAGGGTAGCTCAGTAGGTTAAGCATCTGCCTTTGGCTCAGGTCATGATCCCTGAGTCCTGGGATGGAGCTCCCCTCACTCAGCAGGGAGCCTGGTTCCCCTTCTCCCTCTGCACCCCCCTGCCCTGCTCATGCTCTCTTTCTCTCTCACTCTGCTCTCTCTCAAATAAATAAAATCTTTTAAAATAAATAAATAAATAATAAAACCCTAATGAGATGACATTGCACACTCACCAAAATAAATAAAATGAAAAATAGAAAATACCACATACTGGCAAAAAATAATAGACCAAATGGAATTTTCATACATTGCTGATGGAATTATAAGCTTGCATAGACACTTTGGGAAACTGTTTGGTGAACATGGGCACATAACAAGGCTAGCAAGGGAAACACATATGTACACCAAAAAAAAAAAAAAAAAAAAAAAACCCACCCAAACCCTTAAAAGAATGTTCAAAGTAGGGGCGCCTGGGTGGCTCAGTGGGTTAAAGCCTCTGCCTTCTGCTCGGGTCGCGGTCCCAGGGTCCTGGGGTCAAGCCCCGCGTCAAGCTCTCTGCTCATGGAGGGCCTGCTTCTCCCCCTCTCTCTGCCTGCCTCTCTGCCTACTTGTGATCTCTGTCAAATAAATAAAATAAAATCTTAAAAAAAAAGAATGTTCAAAGTACATTATTAATAACAGCCTGAAACTGGAAACCTAAATGTCCATCAACAATAGAATGGACTTTAATAATTGTGATATATTCACATAATAGAATATTATACAGCAATAAGAATGAATAAACTATCTCTACCTGCAAGAACTTGGAATGATATTATAAATATGATGTTGCATGGGAAAAAAATAGTCACAAAACAAATAAATATGATTCCATTTATATGAAGTTCAAAAACAGGAAAAACTAATCTATTGTGCTAAAAATCAGAATTGTGGATATTTTGGGGGTGCAGGGGACAAGGACTTAGAAAAAAGCAGGAGGGGTATATCTGGGGCACTGGTAATGTTCTGTTCCTTGGTCTTGATGCTGGTTACAAATGTGTCCCCTTTGTAAAAACTCCTTGAACTCTATGCTTATTATTTGGTATACTTTTCTGCATTCCTGTTATACATTAATAAAAAAATGTATCCCTGAAAAAGCAAGTTTGAGGGTTAGGTGATGTAGTTAGAATCAGAAATGATGATTTCTGTAGAAATACAGATGTTCCACAAACAGGAGATGTGGACATGACTGGAGATAAATACATGTGTGTGTCATTCATTTTAACAGTCATACATAATGACAAAGGGAAAGAAGGGAAGAAGCTAAAGAACAATCTTGGGGAATGTTTACCAATAAGTGTTGGAAGAAGAAAAACAGAGAAAAAAAAAAAGAGGTAGGAAAGGGTCAAGAAATGCATGCACATAAGCCAAAGCAGAATAGTGCCTCAAGGAGGAGAGGAGCAGCTCAGAGTAATAGCAAATACAGCACAGTGGTTTGAAGCATGGACTTTGGAGCCAGAATTTCTGGGTTCAAATCTTCCATTTCCTTTTCTGCCAAACAGAGCTACAAATGAATACCACCACATCGGGTTAGTTCATCTGAGCAGTGCTAGCGTCTACTTATACAGAGTCCCAAGAAGTGTGGGAAAGGCTTTAAGTCTTAGTAGTTAAGACCCGAAATGAAGCCATTTTGGGAGAGCAATGGGAGAAGGGGGCAGAAGTATGGTAAGAAAGTAAATACAAAGAGTGCATCCGTGGTGAACACCCAGTGTCTCTAACACTACAGGTGGCTCTTCCAGCTTTCTAACATGACATAGAGTCTGGTCAACCTCTTCAGTTCCCAAGTACTCACTTGTACTCCAGACAAGAGAGTGAGGCTACAGGTTGGCCAGGGTCCCCATTAGACAGGGACCTTCAGGCATGTGGCCCAGGAAGAAAGCAGTTTTCTCAGTTGGTTGAGAAGTTTGAATGCAGCATACTTATCTCCTAGAAATAATTCGGGGAACGTAGTTCCTGTTTCTGAGATTAAGAAGCCTCCCCATGGGACGCCTGGGTGGCTCAGTTGGTTAAGCGGCTGCCTTCGGCTCAGGTCCTGATCCCAGCGTCCTGGGATGGAGTCCCGCATTGGGCTCCTTGCTCGGCGGGGAGCCTGCTTCTCCCTCTGCCTCTACCTGCCACTCTGTCTGCCTGTGCTCACTCTCTGAAAAATAAATAAAATCTTTAAAAAAAAAAAAAAAAAAGAAGCCTCCCCATTAAACAACCATCCCAGAAGGAAAGAGGAGAAGAAGTCCTAGACAATTGTACGTAAGAGCCAACTTAACTGTTCCCTCTGAATTTTCTTTTCCAGTGATGCCACTAATTGGCAGTCCATGAAGTGAAACTAAGTTTTGCTGTAACTAAGTATTAACATATTGATGCATTGATGTAAGTATTGATGTAACTAAGTATTGCTCCTGTCCTAACTTTCCTGTTCTTTCCGAGGGCACCTCAGCCACTTACATCACTTCTTTCAAAAACACATCTTTGAATGAGATTCGCTGAATTTCTTCGTGCTTCTCTGTTCTCTGTGAGCAATGAAATATATCTTTCAAAAATGTCTTTTTGGGTGCCTGGGTGGCTCAAGCTGTTAAGGTCTGCCTTCAGCTCAGGTCATGATCCCATGATTGAGTCCCACATTGGGTTCCCTGCTCAGCTGGAAGTCTGCTTCTCCCTCAGCCTGCCACTCCCCCTGTTTGTGCTCTCTTTCTCTGTCAAATAAATAAATAAAATCTTTTTTTTTTAGCTTTTTTTTTTTAAGATTTTATTTATTTCTTTGTTAGAGAGAGAGAACTTGAGCTCAGGCAGACAGAGTGGCAGGCAGAGGCAGAGGGAGAAGCAGGCTCCCTGCCCAGCAAGGAGCCCGATGTGGGATTCAATCCCAGGATGCTGGGATCATGACCTGAGCCAAAGGCAGCCGCTCAACCAACTGAGCCACCCAGGCGTCCCAAATAAAATCTTTTTTTGATGTCTTTTTTAATGGCATTGAATTCCTTAAAATTTCTTAGATTCACTTAATTCAGAAATTTAGATTTTTGAAATTCCTACATCATTCAGAAGGCTTTTGTGTCAATGCTGATAGTAATGAAAAAAAAAATATATGAAACCTAGAATGAGCATCTTCATCTTATATGCTGGCAGATGGATCCAAAGAAGCAAAAAAACAAAAACAAAAACAAAAACCAGACTGGATAGTAGAAATTTGCCTTTCCTGAAAAGTTCATTTGTGTTTTTAGAAATCTTGCTGTTGCAAGAGTTAGGGTAGGAAAGTTATTCCCATGATTTTGGACAAGTTAAACTCTTTGGGGTTTCAAGTAAGAATAAGACTGGACCATAGAGAACTCAAGTAGAAACCAGAAAAGATGATGTTATGAAAAAATTGCTACTCTGAACTTTGAGCGTGAATTCCTATATTTTTTCCATAGAGTACCAGGGCCACAAATCATAAAACTTGTTTTAAAAGATCCTTTGACCTGAAAAACTCCTTCCTAAGAATTTATTTTAAGAAAGAAGTTCAAGAGAGGCCAAACAAAAAGCTATAGATGGTAAGATAATTTTGCAGTGTTATTGCTAATAGAAAAAAAAAAGTGGGAGTAACAAACAACCAATGGGACAAAATTTTGTAAAATAGGAGGTTAACAGAGTAAGTGTTAGTGACTTTTCAAATGATAATTATGAAGTCTACAAACACACAGGGAAATATTTTCCATATTTTAAAAACACAGTAAGTTGAAAAAAAGACATAAAAATGTACATACACTGATTACTAACCTGTAAAAAATTATATGAATGTTGGCAAAAAATGGAAAAGAATATGTAAAAGTGAAAATTTATGTAAGACAAGATTACGAATGGGTCTTTTTCTTTTCTCAAAAATGTGTCAAGACTTCTGCTTCCAGGAAGATAAAAGAGATGTACTTTTCCATTCTTCCCACTAAGAACAACTAAAAACCCTGCACATTATATATAAAGCAAACATAAGAAAACTCTGAAAGGTGGGGAGAAGAAGGCAGCCAGCTAGGGATGCTAAGATCCATGGAACAACATGGTGGTGGGTTCCATGGGTTCTCCTGGCTTCTTCTTGGATTCAAAGAAGCTGGCAGCCCAGAAACACCAATAGGTGCAGACAAACAACACAAAACAAAACAAACACAACAGAAGACTGGTCTCTCAAGCCAATGGACTAGGGAAAAGGTGGCCTAGAAAGACAAAAAAGTTTAGACAATTTAGATAAATATTGTTTTACTCCAGTCAAACAACACAGAAAAAACTGTGGGCCCACCCTCATCCACATATGCAAAGGCTAAGTGAGAGCCAAGTCTTCCACTCTTGCCAGGTTACATCCAGGCTCCCAGAACTCCTGCTAGGGGTGTTAGAGAAGACCAGTACTTTAGGGAAGTGGTACTTTCATTCTTAGTGGCCTATAGCAAACATTCCCTCCCCCTTGTGGTGAGCCTGGCTTTCCACTCCCACCTGGTGGTAACATGACCCCTCCCTCTTCCCTAGAGGGAGGTGTCAGAGTCAGGTGGAGAGTCAGGACTTTAATTACAACCCAGGTGTAATGAGGTCACTCTTACCTAGTGTCACTAAAGACCACCTGGGGAGCTGGATCTCCCTCTCCTGCCCAGCAGCTATGAGGAGACATCGTGACAAGTGCCAATGAAGGCTAAGTGGGGACTCTGGACTTCTACCTCCATTGGAAGTAACAAGGTAGTGCTCTCTCCTACCCTCCTCTGCCAGAGTAATGTCAGAGAAAGCCAGCTAAAACAGATCATTTAAATAAAATCCAGTGTTTCATAATTAGAAAATGTCCAGGTTTTAATGAAAAAAATCACTCATCCTACCAAGTACCAGGAATATCTCTAACTCAATGAAATAAGACAATCAAGGCTGTCACTAAGATGAGAAATTGACTAAAATTATCTGGGCAGCCATATGTACCCAGAGGAGCCATTAAAAGTTATAGAAGAGGGGCGCCTGGGTGCCTCGGTGGGTTAAAGCCTCTGTCTTCGGCTCAGGTCATGATCCCAGGGTCCTGGGATCAAGCCCCGCATAGGGCTCTCTGCTCGGCGGGGAGCCTGCTTCCTCCTCTCTCTCTGCTTGCCTCTCTGCCTACTTGTGATCTCTGTCTGTCAAATAAATAAAAATCTTTAAAAAAAAGTTATAGAAGAGATACACTTTCAAACACTATAGATAAATCACAAAAGAATCCTTTAAAATGTTAAGTAACCCACAGGAGGACAGAAAAATGAAAAACAGAGAAACGAGAAATGGAACAAACAGAAAGCAAAAAATAAAATGGCAGACCTAAGCCCTAATAAATCAATAATTACATGAAATGTTTATGGTCTAACTATACCAATTAAAAGGCAGAAATTAGCAGAGCAGATTTTAAAACATGACCCAACTATATTCTGTAACAAGAAAGTCACTTCCAACATTATAGAGGCAAGTTGAAAGTAAACTGTATGTAAGATGTCACTAAACACCTATCAGAATGGCTAAAATAAAAAAAAATAGCAATGATGACAGATATTGGCAAGATGTGGAGAAACTGAGTCACTCACCCATTACTGGTAGGAATGTAAAATGGCATGGCCACTCTGGAAACAATTTGACAGTTTCTGAATAAACTAAGCATTTCGTTTTCTTATAAAACTAAACCCTTTTCTTTTAAACTGAATTATCACAAAATTTAGCCATTGTACCCAGGGGAATTTAGCCCAAAGAAATGAAGGACATTTATACAAAAGCCCATATACAAATGTTTATAGCAGCTTCACTCATAATAGCCAAAAACTGAGGAAAACTCACATGTCCTTCAAAGGATAATTGGTTTAAAAAAAAAAAAGCTGTGGTAAACCCATACCTCAGAAATTTACTCAACAATAAAAAGAAACAAACTATTCATACACACAATAAGCTGGATGAATCTCCAGAGAATTATGCTGAGTGAGAAGAGCTAATCCCAAAAGATCACATACTATATGATTCTGTTTGTAAGATGACAAAAACAACAAAATTACAGACCTGGAGAACAAATGAGTGGTTGCCAGGGATTAAAGAGGGAATGAGGATGAAGGAGAAGAGGGCATGGCCCGAAAGGGGCAACAGAAGAGATCCTTGTGGTGATGGAATGTTTTGGATCTTGGCTGTATTGACGTCATTATCCTGGTTGTAGGGCTGCCTTATAGTATTCAAGAGGTTACCTTTGGGAGAAACTAAGTAAGGGGTGCACAGGATTTCTCAGTATTATTTCCTACAACTGTATGTGAACCTCTAATTTTCTCAAAATAAAAACTGTTTTTTCATGTGTCACAGTCTTTTTTAGAGGAGACCCTTGATAGTTAAGAAAGTAGGTCCAAATCTTCAGAAATCCCCAAATACCAGAAAACAGACCTGCTTGTGCAGGCTTTCTCCCACATCGCCCTTCCTGGAGAGTCACGCATCACCTGGCTACAATCCTCAGTCCTCCTCACTGCATTTTCAACTTGTGCTGGAGTTTTACCCCTCCCTTGATGTTCCTTTCCACAGCAGGATCCTCATGTCCCAAGTCACTGTGCTTGGGAACAAATCAGTAGCCCCAGTGCTGCCTCAGGGAACAGCAGATGCCAGGTCCTGGGCTGCTCAACTCTACACCTCAGTAAATTGCCCAACTGCTGCAAAGATGAATGAGCACAGTAGTACTAAATGCAGGGATGCCAAGGGCACACCACGTCCTTTTTTTTTCTCTTTTCTTTTTGCATGACTAAAACAGATCATTGGTGTCTATTCAGATGTGCCAAAGACATATAAGATGCCCGGTAGAATTACCGAAGCAAAACTAACAAAGGCCTCCCATTTACGGCACGATTCTCTCAGTCTGAAGTTTGCCTGAGTATTTCAATGGAGAGCTATGGCCACAATCTTCATCTGACTCCATTTGACTTAGAAGTTAAACACTCTGGGAATGCAAGCTGGTGCAGCCACTCTGGGAAACAGTGTGGAGGTTCCTCAAAAAGGTGAAAATAGAGCTACCCTATGATCCAGCAATTGCACTACTGGGTATTTAACCCAAAGATACAAATGTAGTGAGTGATACAAAGGGGCACATGCACCCAAATGTTTATAGCAGCAATGTCCACAATAGCCAAACTGTGGAAAGAGCCCAGATGTCCACCAATAGATGAATGGATAAAGAAGTTGTGGTATACTGGGGTGCCTGGGTGGCTGAGAGGGTTAAGCCTCTGCCTTCAGCTCAGGTCATGGTCCCAGGATCCTGGGATTGAGCCGTGCATCGGGCTCTCTGCTCAGCAGGGAGCCTGCTTCTCCTCCTCTCTCTGCTTGCCTCTCTGCCTACTTGTGATCTCTCTCTCTCTGTCAAATAAATAAATAAAATTTAAAAAAAAGAAGATGTGGTATAGATATACAATGGAATACTATGCAGCCACCAAAAATGAAATCTTGCCATTTGTAATGATGTGGATGGGCCTAGACGGTATTATGCTAAGCGAAATAAGTCAATCAGAGAAACACAATTATCATATGATCTCACTGATGTGCAGAGTTTAAGAAACAAGGCAGAGGATTATAGGCAAAGAGAGGGAAAAAAAATGAAACAAGACAAGAGAGGGAGAAAACCATAAGAGACTCTTAATTTTCGGAAACAAACTGAGGTTTGCTGGAAGGGAGTGCAGAGGCTAGGTGGTGGACACTGGGGAGGGTATGTGTTCTGGTGAGCACTAGGTGTTATGTAAGACAGATGAATCAGAGACCTGTACCCCTGAAAGAAATAACACATTGTATGTTAATTTAAAAAATAGTAATAATTTTAAAATATATAAAAGAGCAAGCATTTAAAAAAAAAAAAAAGGAGTTAAACACTCATCACAGCTCGCTAAAATCTCCTACAGTGTTTTCTTCGCTCAGGCTGCCAGAACAAAAACACCAGACACAGGTCGGCTGACAGATGACAGAGATGTATTCCCCCCAGTTCTAGAACCCAAAGTGCTAGCGTGGCTGGGTTCTGGTGAGGGCCCACTTGCTGGGTTCTCCAGACGGCTGCCGTCTCCCTGTAACTTCAGGTGGTGGAAGGGACTGGAGCACTCTCTCAGGTCTCTTGTATAAGGACACTCATCCTGTGTCACTTGCTCAGTGATTATTTTTATAAAAGAAAAACCAGGAGTGATGCCTTGCCACTGTCCAAACACCACAGTAACATCCAGAGGGCTGAGACGCTCTGGAGGCAATTGGGAAAGAAAAAAAATGAATCTCCCTATGGAGTCAGACCGACGAGATGGGGGTCCTTGGCAAGAGCAGGATCAAAAAGACCGCTTAGCTGGCACCTGGTCCAACTGTCCAAGGGGCCCAGGGGCTGTCAGTGGCTGAAGGCCCTCTGAGCACCTCCCCCGATGAAGTCCCAGCTGGACGCCAGAGCTGTTTTTTTAACCCTAACAAGATCTGTCATTAAACGTTACTGGAGCCTGACTTTGCCTCTTTCCCTCCAGGCCCTGCTAGTGGGGGTCAAAGGTCACATCATCCTTCAACACAGGCTCCTGGGCCCCAGCTTTTGTTCACCAGGCCTCACAGGGATGATGGGCAAGCTCCCTCCTGGCCCTCGGAGGCCATACAAGAAACCAGCGAACCATGGTCCTTAACGAACGGGGCCCCTCCAAGGCCAGCCAGCAACAACCACTTATGATATTTACAGCCTTCTGTCTGCACAGATTAAACACGGGGAACAAAAAATGAACCTCCTTTGTCTGGTAAACTTATGTCATTCCTCGTTAAGACAAATTGAGAACAAACCTCGATTTTGTTGAGAAACAATGTTTGCTTCTAAAGACAGTCTTGGATGAGGCTAGGAGCATTTTTGGGGACAAGGACATCTTGTACAATATTATTAATAAGTGACTGTGTTCTGATAATTTCATAAACACTTCAGCTGTATTGTTTTCTAGCAACAGAATATACTTTGGCCAAGAGCACTATTTCTCACTTGTTCATTGGCAATTAGCGCTGTAAACAGATACCTTGTGGGCGCATTCCTCGGCAAAGAATCAACACCAAAGGAACAAGATCTTGGCAGCTTGAGTCATCACTTTTTGTTTGAAATGTGGACATTTTTCTAAAAATCCCTCAGGGCTTCGGGTGCTGAGGTTGAGGGAAGCGTCCTGTTCACTGTCTACAATCTGAGAACCATGGCCGTAGGGACAATAAATTTTGGCAGAAAAACCCTCTTCTTTTTCCAGAGAAAGCATATACATGAACCCAATATGTCCATTTAAACCTAGAGGTGCTTTGACCTAAACCAAGTAGGAGACCAAAGCTCCCCTGACCCGCAACCTCACTTCAACCCACCCCAACCCCACGGCCCCGACCCACGGGCATTCTCTGAAGAGGATTTGTAGAACATAGCTTAACAACTATACATCTGTCAACTGTGTCTGGAACTAGTTGTCAGAAGACTGGGATGCCTCACTGATCGTCAAAGTTTCAAGAGCTGGGGAAGGCTCCATGCTCTCACTGTGGCTGGCTTTCTCATCTAGTAAATGTGACTTCCTTATTCCACCTGCCCAATGGGGCTGTCACCAGTATCGAATAATGAGGACAGAGTGCTGATAAGCCATGGCACCCCATGGCACCCCATGCCTGAGGTGTAGGGGTCATTCCTCATAATGGTTATTGTATGAAATAACTTAATTGAGACATAGCTCACATATCATATAATGTCTCCATTCAAAGTATGCAACTCAATGGCTTCAGTATATGCTATAACCATCACCACAGTCATTATCAGAACGTTTTCCTCACTCCAGAAAGAAAACCCATACTCAGTGGTGGTCACTCCCCTTCTTTCCCCAACACATGTTGCCTTAAGCAACCACCAAAATCTACTTTCTGTCTACATAGATTTGCTAATTTGGACATTTATATAAATGGAATTAGACAATATGTGATCCATGGCGACTAGCTTTTATCATGTGGCACGTTTTCAAGGTTCATCACTATTTCACGTCTTTTTATTGAAGAATAATCTGCTATGTGGATGTACACAGTTTGTTTCACTGAAGGACATTTGAAATGTTTTCGTGTTTGAGCTATTATGAATAACGCTGCTGTGAACATTAAAAACACAAACAAGGTCTTATTTTTGTGGGCGTGTATTTTCATTTCTCTTGGCTATACACCTAGGCAGACCTGCAGGGTCACATGGTAGGTCCTTGTTTAACTTTTTGAGGAGCTGCCAGACTGTCTTCCAAGACAGCTACACCATGTCCCATTCCCACCAGCAGTGTGGAACAGGTCCAGTCTCTCCACATCCTTGCCAACACTTGTTAGTATTTGTCTTTCTGACTATAGCCACCCTATAAAGATGAGGTAAAGTGGTATATCATTGCGATTTTGACTTGCATTTCCCCAATGGCTTGGAGTGTTGGGTATCTTTTCATGTGCTCTAATGGGTCTTTACATTTACTGTTTCCTTTGTCCAAAATGCCATCCTAGACACTACCCAGGATAATGGCAGGCAATCTAATGGCGGAAGGTGTACAGATACACAGAACTCTGCAGGCACCCACTGTTTTCTGTCTGCCAAGTGTACTTATTTGAAACCTTGAAATATTTTTACTAAAATTATTACAATGATCTATCTCTCCCAGTATCCCCCCACTCCATATTCCCCTTACTCCATTCCTATGCCTTAAATTGGGCCAAACTGTTGCAACAAGGCTTTTTCTACAAAATTCTCTGAAAAACAGATGAGCTCCAAAACCTAGCCAATAACTTAGTTTTTCAGTGAATTCTAGCATTCCAGGTCATCTAAATTTCACCAGGCTGCCACTCTGCCCAGCCCTGCAGGGTGTGATTCACGTTGTCATCTGTGTGCTTGGAGCCCCTTGGAGCAGTGCGGTGCTCACCCTGTGAGGCAGCTCTCCTTTCCCCCACATACCCCCAACCCTGCAACACATACCTTTAATAGGAAATGTCCTTGAGAGTTGTTTAGCCAATCATGGGAGTAATCTGCACTGATCTAAAAGGCATCTGCAAGGTGGCCAAGTCAGGCAAAGAACAGAGTAACAGTGGCCATCTGGATCTGTTCTGACCATCTAAATGTTGATTTCACAGACTTGCCTAGAGCTATGGTCACTCCTCTCAGTCACAGCTGGTTACTAAAGGCAGCTCTCAACAGCAGTTAAGAGAAAGAGCTCTTTCTGGCACTTAAGGACTCTTCGTCCAAACTCCTCCCACCGCACACCAGCTCTGTGATGTTACAAAGACTCTTTCATCACTCTGAGTGTGTTTCCTCACTTGTAAAAACTATCAATATCTTGCTCAAAGGGCTGTGAGAATGAATAGAACACTATTTAAACCACATTTCGCAGAGTGCTTAGGAAATGTGAAATACTAGAAAGAGAACAAAGGAATAGAAGATATATTTGAAGTAATAATGGCTGAGAAATTCTCAAAATTAATGACAGACACCAATCACAGAGCCAGAAAGCTCAGAGAACACCAAGGAGGATAAATATACAAAAATCTATACCCACACATATCAAACCACAGTAAATCAAAGACCAAGGGAAAATTTTGAAAGAAGAAAGAAAAGAACATGACCTGTAGAAGAACAAAGGTAAGAATTATACTGGACTTCTCTTCAGAAACCATGTGAACAAGAAAGAGTACAGTGAAATATTTAGTGTTGGAAGAAAAACCATCAACCTAGAATTCTGGACATATGTGGCATATGGCAGAGTAACAGTTCTCAAAATGGGTACCAAATGATGATACCATTTGGTGAAATTGTGAAATTGTCACTGGATCTACAAAGAATTCTCAGAACTCAGCAATAACAACAACCCTGTTAAAATAGGCAAAAGATCTGAACAGACACCTCACTATATAAGATATACAAACCTTAAATAAGCATATGAAAAGATGACATTATATGTCACTAGGAAGTTGCAAATTAAAACAACAGAGATACCACTGCACACCAATTAGAATGATTAGAATATAGGGGAAAAAACATGACTACCAAATGCTCCACACAAATGCAAGATGTTAATAATAGGGAAACTAGGTTAGTGGGGAGGAATCATATATATGAGGCCTCTCTAAACTATTTACTCAATTGTTTTGTAAATCTAGAACTCTTCTAAAAAATAAAGCTATTATCTAAAAAAAAAAACAACAACCCACAATACAGGGTAAATTGAGACCACATGGAACATTTGCAAAATAAAAGAATGACAAAGATCAAATAGATTTAAAGCCAGAAGAGACCTTAGATTTGGTCATCTGTTCTTCCAATATTTATTAACCACTTACAGAGGGTCACTCTCCGTGTGAGGCACTACAAGGACAATGAAAACAAGACATCCCCACCACAACACAATCTAAGTGAAAAACGCCAAATGACCCATTTTTGATAAGTACTTCTGTATGGGGTAGGGAGTAGAGAATGCTGAGAGGATAATCACTAAATTATTAACAGTAGTTATTTAGGGATGGGCTTTTGTTCTCTTTTATTGGTTCATATTATTTCATTGTGTTTCATGACGAGCATGCTTTGCTATTGTAATAAGAAAATAAAATAAGAAAAGTCATTTTTCTTTGATTCTATTTGGAGAATCAAATAGATTCACCTCAGAGAGTGCTCCCAGGTGAAGGTGAATTTGGAATCAGGATTGTAAAAGCATATGAAACAGAGCAGGGTGGCTGGGACAAGGTCCTTTCCCATAGGAAAAGTGCACAGTAAGAGAGAAAGTCCCCTGCACAGAGGTATTTTTGGTCACCCGAGGACAGAAAACAGTGGTTGCCACTCTGGCAGCAATACCTGACCACCATTAATCACAGCCAAATTTGTGATCCTGATAGTTTTTGACACTTGTTAATTTCCACTAAGTTTTCTCCACCACAGTGTTTTCCAAAGGTTATTTTATAGAAAACTAGTCCCCAAAGATATTAGTAGGTGGGTTTCTGGGGTTAAATGCTTTTGAGAAATCCTGGATTGAATAATGAATAGCACAGTTATTTATAGCAGAACATATCAAAACCTTTATTATTCTATGGTACAATGTGTGTCTCCAAAACAAAGTATAGACTGTTTCCCAAATTTGTGTGAGAAAAGAATCCACTACCACCACCACTATCCACCCACCCCTTACTGTATTCATTTGTTTTGTGGAGGCAAGAGCATTTCATGGACTTGGTATCATCATTTGGTACCCATTTTGAGAACTGTTACTCTGCCATATGCCACATCAGTGGTTCATGGGCCATGATTTATCTTGTCAGTATCCCCTCATATCTCCAGCAGCTAGCACATAGAAGGCTCTGTGTAAGAATCTGTCAATAAAAGAATAATCGAATTTCACTAAGAAAAGCTGACTTGGAGTGTGCCTGACTGGCTCAGTCAGCAGAGCACGTGACTCCTGATCTCAGGGTCATTAGTTCAAGTCCTGCACTGGGCATAGAACTTACCTTAAAAAAGAAAAAGAAAAGGAAACGGAAAAGGAAAACCAACTTACCACAAAGTTCTACACTTCTTATAGTTCTTCTGAACTGTACTTTCACTTCCCCACAAAGAAAAGAAATCACCCAAGATCACAACGAACCATCCAATCTGAACAGTCCAGGTAGGCATAGAAGAAGTCAAAATCTTATCTCCTCACCAGAACTCTCTCCCAAGGGTTCTGTCACTTACGAATGAAATTCTCTCCCCAGCTGAGAGTTAGGGGCAAACCAAAGCAGATGGTTCTGTGGTTTATCTTCCCACCCACTTACAACAAATCCAACTTGCTTCCCAGAGTCCACTGGGAAAGGCCTCCAAAGAAAACAGCCACTTGGATTATATGAGGTGACCGCATGATTGTCAAAGCAATAAAGCCTTGCCTCTCCTTTTCCTCTTCTCCATCAAGAGGTTAGTGGGGACATGCTTTCCCCATGTAGCCTGTTAACAGCTGCGCTGGAGGATGGCTTGCACATGGATTAGAACCAACTAGAGTCAAGAAGAGGTCACCCACAGTCTTATCAAAAAGGGTGCCCCTGGGGCTGACAAAGTGCATGTTCCCTCAAATACCTCCCTGCTGCCAGATGCTCAGCCCTGTGGTATTGATGTTCCTATCTTCTGCAGGCTTCTGTCATTGAATGACCAAGAAGCTATTAGCCTTATTGTTTTTTTAGAGGCTGAAGGAGCTCGTTAGCTCCTCAAAATACAACAAAGGGAAACTCTGTCCGGCCGAAAGTTCAAGCCTAAATTTGAAATCTAAATACTTGAACTTATCTGTGATGTCCACATGCTACAAAATTATAACTTTCTTTAAAAAAAAAAACAAACAAAAAAAACCCTGCTGGGGCGCATGGGTGGCTCAGTGGGTTAAGCCTTCAGCTCAGGTCATGATCTCAGAGTCCTGGGATCAAGCCCCACATTGGGCTCTCTGCTCAGCAGGGAGCCTTCTTCCCCCTCTCTCTCTGCCTGCCTCTCTGCCTACCAGTGATCTCTCTCCGTCAAATAAATAAATAAAATCTTTAAAAAAAAAACCCTGCTGACTGCACTGTATTTAAGCAGAATGCCTTTTAAGTCTAGAGCCATTTTAAACTCTCAAAACTTTATATATGCAAGAAAAGCAAACTGAAAGTGAAAGCCACTAAGTTTACTCTTATTTCTAAGATTAATTTCAACCTCACTTGTTTTCAGCACTCCTGCCATTGTCCAGACTACTAGATGCAGCTAGAATGAGGGATTTCCGAAGTCACACAGGAAACCTGGACTAAATTACTGCAGAGAAATATGTGCCATTGTTAAGTTTGTGGTTTGCGTCACTGTGTTTAAAGCAAAGGTTATTAGACACTAATGCTGCACAGGTTTTCTAAATATTCTATATTGCCAGTGACAGAGCCAGATGTGAGCCACATCAGGAGAGACATGCGTGATGGCGTTTTCCTAAATGCTTGTGATGAATTATAATTTGCAAAGGGGAAGATGGCAGCTGTGTGGTGTCACAATCATTTCTTCCAAATACCACTCTCATCATGGTATCTTCTCCTCAGGGACAGTTGCGACTCCCTTTTGTGTGAAATCTAAAGACCCTATTGAAGTCATCAGGCCTGCCCTAACTTGAGGCGATCCAAAGGGAGCCCTGCACCCCTGGACAACCTTTCTACTTTCCTTCTACATATTTGCTTAGGTGGCTACCTCTGTCTGGAACCCACAGCTCTAACATCCTTCAGAACCTCACTCAAACCTCATCATGTTCAAGGAGTCTCCCCCGCCAAGCCCCTCTCCAGGCTCATCATTCTCCTGTATTTGTCATTCCCTGTAGTTATCTATACTTGTCATCCTGACTATTGGTGGCTGCCACTGGAAAGCTTAGCATCACATCTGTGGCCCCCTTAAAGCAAATGTGTGGAGTGGACTCCCTGGTGTGTATTTTCTTTTCTTTTCTTTTCTTTTTTAAGGTTTTATTCATTTATTTGACAGAGAGACACATCGAGAGAGGGAACACAAGCAGAGGGAGCGGGAGAGGGAGAACCAGGCACCCACCGAGCAGGGAACCCAATGTGGGGCTTGATCCCAGGACCCTGGGATCCAACCTGAGCCGAAGGCAGAAACCCAACGACTGAGCCACCAGGCGCCCCTGTATTTTCTGCCCTTCTTCCTTCCTGCCTTCAGGGAACAATGTATGTCGCCACCCTTGATTTTCCTTTGCCTTTTCATTCTTTCTAAGTGTTACCTTGTTCTAGCTTATCTATTTTTACATGGTATCTTCCATCCTCTCTGGACCAAAATGAGAGTATCCATGTGACTCTGCAGACTACATTAGCATGTGCTGTTCTCTCAGAATGTCTTCCGTGAGTAGCTGAGCTCCCATCAATTTATATACTTTGCTGAGGAAAAAATTACCTCAGAAGGAAGTTATCTTCCTATTCTAATTGTTTTTCTTGTATCTAGTTACCTTCAATATTCAAATTTTTGAAAGTAACATTTTTTGTTGCTCCTTTAATTAAAAGATTAAATGTGCAAGATGTCTTATATATATTATCTGTTAACCAGAATTATCATCCTATTTTATACATGAAGAACCACGGAATCAGAAAGGTTAAGTGGTTAGCCCAATGTCACCCAGCTAAGAAGGTAGAGTAGAAACTTGAACCTCAGTCTACCTGATTCCAAATCCCTTGACTGTATTTCCTAAAAGTGTCTGGCTCTGTAACAGGCACTCCACAGTTTATACTAATTGATTGTTGAAGTATCACCAGGAAAACTTGGTCCATAATTGAATAAAACACTGGAGGCAAAGCTATTGCAAGCTGAACTTGTAAAGCTGATACAAACTGGCTTCATAAAGACTGTGAATAGATCCTAAGCAGGTCTAGCTGAGAAAGACAAGTCAGACCTACTAAAGTAAGCAGAACACTTATGGTAGGGGGTAAAGAATACAAGAAGGGAAACCATGCACTGATGTCCAAGTTTGGACACAGAGAAAGATAGATGTGGCACACTGGTTTGGATGTAGGCCCAGGGCAAACGGATCCA